>CM042858.1:4397615-4554115 GCA_023658055.1 Thaleichthys pacificus
CACACACACACAGTAGGGCTCAGGATAACAAGCGATACACCAGTCAAGCTCAAGTTCAGGGTTCAACATGGATCAAATTAATTTTTATTGGCAATGAGAGCTTCAAGTCAATACAGTTAGTGCTGTCAGAGGGCTTGACCTTTGACCCCCCAGCTCCAAGTCCAACCCTCCTCTCCTTTCCCCGGAGGCGGGGCTAAATATATAAAGGCCAGGTCTCACAATCACTAAGACAAAATCAATAAATATAGAAGACCGAAAGGGAGAGAGAGGGAGAGAGAGAGACAGCCAGATAGACCAGGGAGAGGGAAAAAAGGAGGATAGGCATGTGTGTGTTTACGTGTGTGAGAGTGTGTGTGTGTGTGTGTGCGTGTGTGAGTGTGGGGGGCACTCTCGGTCCAGTCCCTGTGGAGGCCTATGAGGGTCAGAGCCCTTCGTCCGTTAGTCGCTCAATCTCAACTGTCCTCACAAACACTTTCAAACACACACACACTCACTTACACACACACACACTCAAATGGCCTTGTGGGACTGTGTAGGAAAATAGATCTACTTCTCGCTCAGGGCTTCGAGGCAGTGACTGAGGTCCAAGCAACACTCACATTGTATCAGGCCAAAAAAGTGACAACAATAGCAATAACAACACAACTACAACAGCAACAACAACAACAACATAAAAAACAACAACACTAACACCATCAAGCCTGTCCATGTGACAAGGACACAGCATCAACAACGTCATTCATAATGTTTCAGGCCAGTCCAAGTAACAAAAACACAAGAATAACAACAAGAACAAACATTTCTAATAATAGCATTATTAACGATGACAATTACAAAATCACAACAAAAATAACAACAATGTAAACAACAACAAAAAACAGCAACAGCAACAACAACACTACTGTACAGGGGGAGAAGTGGAGACCTATTACATTAAATACTGAACAGTAGTGATGTCTGCCTTTCCTATCCTGCTGCAATTGGCATATTTCTGAGTGCTCTGCTTATCAGTGAGTGTTTGTGTGTGCGTGTAGGTGTGTGTGTGTGTGTGGGTGTGTGTGTGTGAATATATAAGAAACAATATTGTTGATAAGTATCCTCCTGATGACTTAAAGGGCTTGGGTTAGGTAAGATGAGAACCTTTTCATTAGGGGTTTGTTGATTGTATGTACGTGTGTGTGTGTGTGCATGTGTGTGCGTGTGTGTGAGTGAGTCTCAGCTCTGGCCCTTACAATGATGTAATAGCGGAGGCCTCTACAGTCCTCATGTGTAACTGAAGCCTATATTTAACAACAAACCACAGACCTCATCCCCTCTCCTCCAAAATCATATTACTGGGTTTTCTTCTTCCAGTTTCTACCTCTTTCATCTCCATGCCTTCATCTGGGGGGCATCTGCGGCCGCCAGAGCAGTCCTGACCACAAGAGGAGGAGGGGGAGAGGAAGAGGGGAGGAGGGACGGGAGGAGGGGGGGGGGGAAGGGAGCGGGGAGGAGGGGGGAAAGAGGAGGGTGAGGAAGAGGAGGCGGGGAGGAGGGGGGAAAGAGGAGGGTGAGGAAGAGGAGGAAGAGGGGAAAGAGGAGTGGGAGGCGGAGGGGGAAGAGGGGGAGGAGGTGGAGGAGAAAAGGGGGAGGGGGAGGAGCAGTGTCCTCTCCTAACCCTCTCTGAGGGAGGGGGTCTCTGGGGGCGGCTGAGTCGAGCAAGAGCTCTTCAAATACCCCGAGCGTTAAAATAGAGACGGAGAAGGCATTCAGCCAAATGAGGCTCTGTAAACGTTGCACGGTTTTCTATGGAGATAGAGTAAAAAGAGAGGGGAGCCAGTCAAAAAAGATTTGTAACAGCACCCCCAAAAATGAAATGGACCATAAATTGACTACTGCATTGTTGTAGAAGCTAGAATTAATTGCCTGATACAGCTGTGGTTTTTCTCTCTCCAGATGCACTGATAGCCTTTGGTCGCTGCTGTGATGGTTTTGAAGTCTGCGTGTTGACAGATTGTGTGTGTTTGTTCGCAGACGTGGGTGTGTGTTCACAGATGTGTGTCTGTTTACTGATGTGTGTGTGCGTGCGTACGTGTGTTCACAGGCGTGTGTGTGTTTACAGATGTGTGTGCGTGTGAATATGTGTGCGCGTGTGCTCACAGACGTGTGTGTGTTCACAAATGTGTGTGTGCCTTGACAAATGTGTGTGTTTACAGATGTGTGTGTGTTGGGGCCTCTGAGGTTGGTGCTCTGGTCCCTCCAGGCCCAGTGATGTCTCTGTGCTGATGGAGTTAGCTGTGTTCTTCCCTGTGGGAGTGTTAGTACTGTTAGTGCTGGCCCCGGTAGCATGGCCAAACTGCCTGAGGTTAACCTCACAACTACAATAACAGACAGACGAGTCACGGGAATGCACACACACACACACACATGCACACACACATACACACACACACATACGGAGAGGTACACACAAATGCACTCACGGCACCAACCCAGCCACCCACACACACACACATGCATGGACGTACACTCAAATACACACAAGGCACCAACCTACACACATACACGCACACACACTGAGGGTAGTGCCACTGAGTCACAGTTTCCACAGAGTAGTATGGTTTGACGAGCTATGGCTGTTGCAATCTGCTCGGCGAGTGGGATTGTTTGGAGAGCTGAGGTTTGTGTGTGTGTGTGTGTGTATGTGTGAGAGTGTGTGTGTGTGTGCATGCGTGTCTGAGTGCCTGTCTGTGTGTTGAGCTCCTTTTTAATCCTGGGTATACAGAACCATCATTAAACACTATACATCAACAGCCGTGAAGTGGCACATGAGTGTATGTATGTGTGCGTGTGCATTGTCAGAGAGACAAAGTGAAGATATCAGTTGGGGGTGTTACAATGGGTCTCTCTGGTGCAGAGGCAGTGTCTACTCTGCCTCTGGCAAACCTGACTAGCTGTCTTTCTGTTGTCTGTCTGTGCTCCCTTGGGAAGGCAAACATAAACATTGTGTCACAAGAGAATATGAGTTCAAAGTCAAGCCTTGTAGCCAGCCACTACCGCAGCTGAACTAATGATATCTGGCTGGCTTGGTGTGTGAGAGTGTGTATGTGTGTGTGTGTGGGTCTTGTTTAACTTTAAGTGCTATTTCTTGCGGGGTTTCAGTGGATTTAGAATTGGCTAGAATTAGTGTTAGGGTTGGAATTACGTTAAAGGTTAAGGTCAGGGTTAGGGGTTGACATGATTTTGAATGGGAGTGAACTGTTGGTCCTCACTAGGATGGTAAAACAAACCTGTGTGTGTGTGTGTGTTTTGAGTAACAAGCTGTGTAACAGGACATGACATCTCATGTGGACTCCAGTGAGAGGCAGTGTTTCTACAGCCCGGTAACAGAGGTGCTCATACAGAGATTGGTGAAGAAAGAGAAGGAAGGAAGACAGGAAATAAGGAGGAAAAGATAGGACAGAAGGAAGGCAGGAAGGAAGGAGGGAAGTAAGGAAAGGAAGGACAGAAGGAAGGCAGGAAGGAAGGCAGGCAGGCAGGAAGGAAAGAAGGAAAGAAGGAAAGAAGGAATGAAGGAATGAAGGAAAGAAGGAGGGGTAGAGAGCGCGAGGTGAGGACGGAGACACAGACAACAACAGAGATACGCACGTCTCTTTGCTCCCATCCTTCTACCGTCTCACTTCCTTCCTCTCGCGTCTTCACGCACGCACACACCGTTCATTCTGCACCCAGTGACCTGTGAGTTGCTGCCCCAAGGGCATTGTGGGAAATGGAGTCTCACTGCCATTGGTCAGAAATGATAGACTACCGCTGGAGTCGTTGCTTGAGGGGAATGGCCTAGTAAACATTGCACACACATCCACACACACACGCACAGCGCATATACACACTTGATTCACGCACATCGACAGACACAGACGCTTGAGTGAGCACAACACATTAAGCCACTTGGTTCTATTCGGGCATATAGAGTTGAGTACGTCGAATGTAAAAATATCTTCTCTCTCCAATATGACAGGGTGTCTGGGTGAAGACAACCTATTACTGTAATGTGCTCTTTCTCCCTTTCAATTTTTCTTTCTTTTTTCTTGTTTCTTTCATTCTGTTTGTCTTTCTTTCTTTCTTTCCATCTCCATTTCTGTAGCCAAACCAGTAGTTTGTGGTGTCAGAGATCTCTTCAAAGGGAAAGGGTGGTCTTTCCATGAACAGAAGCTGACACACAGACACACACACACACACCACATCACATACACACCACATCACAGCGTAATGCAGAGCATGTGTGTGTTACTAAGTGTTTAATACGCGGGCGACGCCCATAGCCCCGGCCAGTCTAATGTCATCTTAATCACATACAGCACTGCTACAGAGGGAGTCTATTCCTACACAACGACCACTTGTCTATCAGTTTGACCGACGCCTATGTTCTGGCTTATATGGTGATGGGGTGAGTTGTACCATCCACGTGTGTGTGTGTGTGGGTGGGTGTGGGTGGGTGTGTGAGTGCTTGTGTGTGAGAGTCCAGGGAGACATGAGATGGGGTGTGGCGAGTTGTGTCTCTGGTCAAACAAAAAAGAGCAGAGGAACATAGAGAGGAGAGGAAAGGAGGAAATGCGGGGCGAGGAAAGGAGAGGAGAGGAGAAGAAAGGGGAGGAGAGAAAGTGAAGGGAAGAAAGAGGAGAGGAACGGAGGGCAGAGGAGAGGAGAGAGAAAGTGAAAGGAAGGGAGAGGAGAGGACAGCATGGAAAGAGAGAGGAGAGAGAAAGTGAAAGGAAGGGAGAGGAGAGGACAGCATGGAAGAAGAGAGGAGAGGAGAGGAGAGAATGAGGTTACAGAGGGTGAGATGAGCTCTCTCCCCCTGCGGCTTCATTAGACTGAGGTTAGGAGGTCTGGGGAGAGGAGGGTGAGGAGGGAGGGGGAGAGGGGGGTGAGGAGGCAGGGAGGGGAGGGGGGGGGAGAAGGGGGGGGAGGTGGGGGAGGAGGTCTGGGGAGAGGGGGGTGAGGAGGGAGGGGAGGAGGAGGAGGAGGAGAAAGGGGGGTAATAGCGTGCGACTACACCATTCATCTTTTGCTCATGCCAAGCTCTTACTGTGACAGTCACGCGCGTGCACGCACACACGCACACACACACAAACACATGGCTGACTCCAGCATGGGGGAGTCAGCCATGGGGCAATGCCTATAAACCATCGCTCTGATAAAGTTTATCCTCTCCCACTCCTATTATAACCTCAATCTCCCAGCGAGGACCTTGGGAAAGCGCGCACTCACACACAAACACACACACAAACACACACACAGTCTCTCACACACACAAAACACATAATCTCTAATCATTTACTCACTGCCAGGAATTTATCCTGTTTATCCAGTTTACCCAAATTCTAACTTTCTCTCTCTATTTTTATCTCTCTTTCTCACTCTGTTTATCTCTCTCTCTCCCACACAAACACACTAGCCTGTCTGGTCAGTGCTGATAATGTGCATAGGTTCTTCACATGCTATATGACACGTGAGTGTGTATATTTGGATGTGTGTGTGTGTGTTTGTGACAATGTGTGTCTGTGTAAGTGTGTGTGTGTGTTTCAGATTTCACTCCAAAACCCTTGGACCTCATAGTTGTATAGTGGATTCACCTATAAAAGACAGACACAGAAAAAAGACAAGACACAGAAAATGACAGAGAATACAAATTAGAAACTAAAGAGACTGACAGGAAGAGGAAAAAAGCGCAATAATAAAATGGAGAAAAGAAAGAGGTGTGTTAATTTGCTTGTGATCAAACAGATACCAGCAGGTAACTGTTATCTATGTATTGTCTTTACTTTATACAAACGCACAGACACATTGAAGAGGGCTGTGATTCGTGAACATCTGGACCACAAAACCCACCCACCCACCCACACCCACGCACGCACGTACACACACAGACACACAGAATCGGTCAGGGGTCTGCTATGACTCGGTAGAGTCTAATTGGGGAGGTAAGTGATGGGGGGGAACGAGGGAGGTAGAGAACCGAGGGATGGACCCGCTCTCATCTCCCGCCGCTCGTGTCTGATGGAGAAGACGGAGGAAACCCATCAGACAGTGTGTGTGTGTGTGCGTGTGTGCTGACTCAGGGGGGGGGGGGGGGGTAGGGGGGGGGGGGGGTAGGGGGGGGGGGGGTAGGGGGGGGGGGGTAGGGGGGGGGGGGTCAGGATGGAGTGAGTGTGAGAGTGGAGGGGTAATGGGCCGGTCTCTGGAGTTAAAAGTAAAGGTAAGATGAGGTTCATCTCCTCCTATCAGCACTGGGGACAGGTAATGGAGCGGATCGGCTGTGTGTGTGCCTGCGTGTGGGTGTGTGTTGGGGTGTGTGTTGGGGCGGTGGGGGAGCGAGAGAGAGTGAGAGAGAAAGTGAGAAAGAGAGAGGGTAAGAAGAAGAGAGGGCACGATGGAGAGGGAAAGAAATCCAAACCAAATGTGAGAGCAAGAAAGAGAGATAGATAGCGAGAGAGTGTTCCATCTTAAAAGCACTAACGCCGGCGCAGCGATTAGCGAAGGCCTCCCATTAAGGCTAGCATTAGCGATCCAGGTTCCACCCAGCAAACATGGAAGCACATAATGGCTGTATCCACACCGCACCAGCAATAATTCACCCAGCCCCGCTCCTGTCGATTAAAACTGACCCCCTGGTTGCCACGCTACGCACACGCCAATGGTTTCCCAGCACTTGTAACGCATAGCGACTTGTTGGGACGCGACGGTCTGTTTGCTGAGTTCGGCGCAGTGCTCGGCCGACCCGTCGGGGCGCCGCTTTATCGACGCGAGCAGGGCCGAGGCTAACGTGCTAATGGCTGCTCCCGGAGCGCTGACAGGGCACGTATGTGAAAGAGCGCGCATGTTCCTGTATGTGTCTGGGTCAGCATGTGCGCCGGGGAGTCTGAGTGGGTGTGTGGGTGCGGAGGAGCGTTGGTGAGTGTGTGTGTGTGTGTGTGTGTGGGAGGGAGTCCGAGTGTGTGTGTGTGTGTACTGTCCTAATAGCTAATCAGTGTGTGTTTACCTGTCACCCTGATGCTGATGGGGCAGCCATTAAGAAGGGTCGGACGTGGGGGTTATTTGCCTTGTCGGCACTGCATGGAGGGAGGAAGATTTATGGAAGTGTTTGTGACTGGTGACAAACGTGCAGTCAGCACTGAAGAAAGAGACGGAGAAGAAGAGAGAGAGAGAGAGAACGAGGGAATAGAGAGAGGGAGGGGTAGAGAGAAAGGGATATATACAGTATATAAAATATATACAGTATATACATATATATATATACTATAGAGAGAGAGAGAGAGAGAGAGAGAGAGAGAGAGAGAGAGAGAGAGAGAGAGAGAGAGAGAGAGAGAGAGAGAAAAGAGTGACAGAGGGAGAGAGGGAGAGAGGGGAGAGAGGATGAGAGGGAGAGACAGAGAGAGAGAGAGAGAGAGAGAGAGAGAGAGAGAGAGAGAGAGAGAGAGAGAGAAAGAAAGAAAGTGAAACAGAGAGAGAGAGAGAGAGAAAGAAAGAAAGTGAAACAGAGAGAGAGAGAGAAAAAGCGGTAGTTCTCCACAGGCGAGTGACACACAGTGCCACATGTATTTGGTGTGACATCCCGACGTGTGTGTGCATGTGTCACGTATCTTTCTTTCTGTTTCTTTTCGTGACATCCTCGATAGTTTGAGGAGGCGCATCAAGGAAGGCACTGGTCGACGGGGGAGCCCTTGAAGGAAAGCCCCGTGACTAACTGCATTACTAACAGTGCCTTCTTATTGTCAGACACATTTACACAGACATCCCATAATAAGCAGAATATTATTTCTGTCTGGGAGAGAGCAGCCTGGACACATATTCTCTGTCTGAGTGGTGGGGGGTGGGGGGGGAGAGAGAGAGAGAGAGAGAGAGAGAGAGAGAGAGAGAGAGAGAGCGAGAGAGAGAGAGCGAGAGAGAAAGAGAGAGAGCGAGAGAGAGCGAGAGAGAGCGAGAGGAGCGAGAGAGCGAGAGAGCGAGCGAGAGAGAGAGCGAGAGAGAGCGAGCGAGAAAGAGAGAGAGAGAGAGAGAGAGAGAGAGAGAGAGAGAGAGAGAGAAAGAAAGGGAGAGAGACTGCCACACTTACAGGCTAAGTATGTAGAGGTCCATATTGAATGTGTGTATGTGTGCGTGGCTGTGCATGTGACTCAAACTCCTCTTGTGCATACAGCAGCTTCCTGTATGCCCAAACGCCCGGAGGTGAACACAACATCGCCCCCAGGGGTCCGGAGGGGCCCCTCCAACCCTGACACACCACGGCACACCCCTTCAACACCACCACACCTCTCTGCTCTCTCTTAGTTGTTTCAACAGCGTGTTCAACAAAGCTTCTCTCTCTCTCCCCCATCTCTCTCTCTCTCTCTCTCTCTCTCTCTCTCTCTCTCTCTCTCTCTCTCTCTCTCTCCCTCCCTCCCTCCCTCCCTGTGGCTCTGACAATATATCAAGTAATTGCTTCCCTGAAACCCCCTTTGATGTTTTTTCATCCCTCCCTCAATAAAAGGGAGCGCCGGAAACAAAAACAAGCTGTTGTGTTGCGTTCGGTCGGAGGGGGTAGGAAGGGGGAAGGGGCCGGAGGGAGTGGTGGAGGGGGGGGGGGGGGTTCAGAGCCCCTGAAATGATGTCCAAATGATGACGCTGGGGGAAATAGTTTGAGTCCTCTTCAAAGCCTGTGTGTGTGTGCGTGTGCATTTGTGTGTATTGGATGATACCCATTGGTGTATGCATATAGGACGTCTCTATGTGCCTGGGAGTGAGCGTGTGTGTGTTTCTGTGCTTGAGCGTGTACAGTACTGCAAGTATGTGTCTCTGTGGCTTCAAAGAAAGAAAAAAAAGGTGTTTGATGTTTGGCAGAAGTAAAAAGAAGAGCCCCCTGCATTTGAAAACACACACACACACAAATTCAACGTGTGTGTTTGTGTGTGAGAGAGGGCATGCGAGAGTGTGTGTGTTTTGGGGTATACGTGCGCGAGCGAGTGTGCGCGTTTTCCCTTTTTCTGTTTTCGCCTAGACGTGTGTGCGTGTATGTGTGTACACGCGTGTGTGTTTAAGCGTGCGTTTGAGTGTAGACTACCAAGTAAGCCCTTAATGA
The DNA here is from genome assembly GCA_023658055.1 of Thaleichthys pacificus. NCBI lineage: Eukaryota > Metazoa > Chordata > Actinopteri > Osmeriformes > Osmeridae > Thaleichthys > Thaleichthys pacificus. The sequence continues at coordinate 4,406,713 of CM042858.1, forward strand.
GGCCTGCGTGATGCAGGCAGAGGTAGTCGATCCTGCACAACACTCTCAACAGCACTGCGGGACAGGGAGAGGCGAGGGGAAACACAGAGGACGAATGATGGAATATACGATGCTAACTTGGCCCAAACCATTTATAGATTTTCCTCTTCATCTCCCAACTCCGAAAACCCTTCGTCCTGCGCTCCGAGCAGAGCAGGAATCTGTCACCGGAGCACAATAGAAGAAGAAAGAGGGGAGAGCGAAGACAAACGGAGGGTTCGAGAGGAGCCAAGAGCGAGCGCGTGGAACGAGAGCGCCGCGTTCGGAATGAAAGACAGACGGAGAGAGGGAGACGGTGGAGGGGGGGCTCGGTAGAGGACAGACTGCCGCGCCACGTGATTGACAAACGTGAACTCGCGTTGAACTTCCCTCAGGACTTTCCACTGAGACATCGGTCGGAGGCACGCCTCTGTTCCGCCCGCGCGCACACACACTCGCTCAGACACACTCGCCCGCATGCATACGCACACACACACGCATCGCTGATCTCCTTTCACCTCCATTTCAGTGGGTCTGAATCACTCACTCAGACTAACCATCCAGAGATGGATAGAGGGAGGGAGAGAGAGAGGGAAAGAGAGAGGGAGGGAGGAGACAGAGGGAGAGAGAGTAGAAAGAGAGAGGGAGAGACAGAGAAAGAGAGTGGGAGGGAGAGACAGAGGGAGAGAGAGGAAGAAAGAGAGGGAGAGAGAGACAGAGAAAGAGAGTGGGAGGGAGAGAGAGGGAGGGAGGGAGAGACGTGGCATCAGTGATTCATCAGATTCACCTCAGAAGCCAGACTGCAAGGGGAGGGAGGAGCGAGGGATGAGGGAGGAAGGGAGGGTGGAGGACAGATGAATGGAGAGGGGAGACACAGGAGAGCACTCATCCACAAATCTTACCTTGACCAATGGATGAGATCAGTGCCCCATCCCTCAACCACCCCTCCCCCCCCCGTCTCCCAACCTCCCTCCCTCTCTCTCACCCTCAACCCTCCTCTCTCTCTCACTCTCTCCTCTTCTCTCTGTCATTCCGACCCCTCATCTCTCCATCGTAGCTGTGACATCCCTCATAATGGCCAATAAGATGCCCCAGTGCTCCATTCGTCTCCTCTCTGCCCCCTCCCCTCCGTTCCCTCTGCCCCCTCCCTCCCTCCCCCCCCCTCCTCCCTGAGTGAGGGAGTGTCATAATGAACAGCTTCCCAGAGATCAGCTCCAGCGGCGCAGGTGTGAACTCGACATCCGTCTGGACCAATCCCATCACTCACCCCAGACAGATAACCCTGGCTGCTGGGAGAAGAGGGAGGGAGGGGTATGGAGATAGAGGGAGGGAGGGAGAGAGAGAGAGAGAGAGAGAGAGAGAGAGAGAGAGAGAGAGAGAGAGAGAGAGAGAGAGAGAGAGAGAGAGGGGTTACACCGTCCTGGCGGAGGAGAGAGGAGAGGTTGCCTGGAGACGGATGAGCGGAACGGGGGCATGTTTCACTTAGGACACTTCCTGCTGTGACACAAGTCCTCCGTGATGGCTTCCTGTCATTAATATCATTACCCACCTCTGAGCACAGGTGACAAACGTTGATCTGCTATACCCTGCCACCTCGTCCTTCAGCTGACACTCACCGTGTCAGTGTGTGTTTGTGCGCGTGTGTAAGTATGTGTGTGCTTGAGTCTGTGTGCACCGTCAGTGTGCTTAGGTGTGTACCATAAGCTGGAGGGTGTGGAGATTTCATTTGGAAAGGGCGGTGAATTATTCATTTAATAATGTGCTTCTCCCACTGCGTAATCCAACCATGACGGTGTGTGTCTGTGTGTGTCTGTTTATCTGTGTGTGTGTGTCTATTTATCTGTGTGTGTGTGTCTGTTTATCCGTGTGTGTGCGTATGACTTTCAGCTGTTTCCACTCATAGCCCCGGATCCTGTGATGGAGTCCATCAAACCTCGAGAAATGTTAATCCACTCTGTGTAGCTGTTAAGAGTCAGAGGCTGGGCAAACAAGGACATGCCCAATGTGTTTCAGAGACGACTGGCGAGAGAGAGGGTGGGGGAGAGAAAGAGAGAGAGAGAAAGAGAGAGTGCACGTGAAAGAGGGAGCGTGTGTGTGTAAGAGAAAGAGAGAAAAAGAGAGGGAGAAAGAGACGCAGGAAGAGAGCGGGAGAGAGCGAGAAAGAAAAAGAAAGAAAGAAAGGTGAAGAAGGTGAAAGCACGAGACCAAACACGGATACGGTGTCGGAGAACTTTCAGTTATTTTTTCCCTTGCCTTTCAGAGGACAAAAATGTATTCCAAACCTGTTTGCTGATTAAGACATTTGGAGCAAATGAGTCCTGGAGCCACACAGAGCTTCTCCGCTCTTCTTTAATGGATGTTGCAAATCTCTCATTTCATTTGACCATTTTGCATATGAAAAGGCTCACCTCAGCAGTTCAATGCCTCAATATTTTCTCCTCAGAATACAAATTTGTCTAACGACTCAGCCAAAGCATAGCAAACACCCAAATGAAATGACTGCTTTGTGGCAACTGCTGCCTCCACAAATTAAATTGCTCTCACTTTGAGTAAGACTAAACTTGTGTGCAAGGTAAGCTCATTTTAGTGGCTTTCAGGTTAGCGACTTGCCTAACAGCCTAGCGACCTAGCTAAAATCCTGGCTAACAGGCTAGGTTGATGGAGGACAAGGACTTGTTAGTTTGTGAACCTCCTCCTTTAAGACCTCAAGGTGTGACTAAGTACTACGTGTAAAGAGGTTTTACAAAGGTTCTGCAAATGATTGTTGACCATTTTTTACTTTTAACCGTAAAATGTATACAATCAGAGAGAACTTCTCTAACCTGGTAAGACAGATACATTTGCGAGAACACGAAATGAAAAAAATCCTTCTTGCCAAGCTCCAACTTCTCAGCGTCCTATGAGGAACTACTGACAGCTATGGGAGTGGTTGAAGTTTGCCCTTTATAGACGGTGATAGACAGATGGTTCATCCAATCAGCTGCCAAGTATTTTTTGAAAGTTCCTGCCATTTTCCAGTTTTCAAGGACTACCGTATTTTACGGAAAATAGGCCGCATTTTCTATAAGCCGCATCCCACCAGAATGGGAACTTTGTGTTTGTAAATCAGAGTCTAGGCCGCACTGGAATAGAGGCCGACTGTTTATTTACCCAGGATCACTTTCACATTGGACAGCTTGGATAGCCTTCTAACTAGACAACATTCACAATCAGGGTAAACACTCAAATTATCTAAACTACAGACCATTGCATTAAACATATCAAAACAGAACTAACACAACAATAGAACTCCGAACAATGCTTATCTAACTAAGCTAATGTCCTTAACTTCGTAGCTTGTCTACAAAATTATTTTAGATATGGTATAAGTTTAGCTAGCTTGCAAATCCTGAGGATAGCCTACTGTAGCAGACCTTTCTATGTTCAATGGAAAAGGATGTTTTGTCCCTCGGGAGTTGCCGTAGGCATGATGCTGACGTAAGCATTACTTGAAGTCAGTGAGGGGTGTTCGAATGGCAATGTCAAGAAGAGAAGTTTGCTAGCTGTATATAACATTTCACTGGGTCTTGCAGCTGTTTGATTTACTGAAATTATTATGAAATGTTATGTTCTACTAGCCATTTGCCTACTTTAGCCAGTCACTGTATTTTCAAGCCCTGATAGTGTAACGGAGATGACACAGTAAATAATTCCTCTTTCAAGTAATAAGCCCCCGTTCAAGTGTTGAGCATTAAATTAGCTGCACGGTCTGTAGAGATATTGGGACAAAGACACTTTTTTGTTCTAAAACCTGGCTATAGGCCGCTTCGAAATATAAGCCGTACAACCACAAGAAAACTGTAAAATCGTGGTACAGACCGCGGTTTTATTTCCGAAAAATACAGTACTTCCCAGGTGGATATGTTTAACAAACCATCTGGAAAGTCAGGTTAGAACTTCTCAGCTCAAAAGTATTCTTTGGGCCATATATTCAACAGGATTTCTGTAATGGAGCCTCAGTACTTATAATGAGTTATATATAGAAAATGTTTCCAGAAGGTTCTTCTGTTGCTATAAAGGATTCTTTATACCGCAGCACCCAATTATTTTTCAGAGAGCAAAACAACGAGAGCATCTTGCCCTATGGAGCCCCATCAACATGTACGACGTCTACCCGACGACCGGTGATGTCATCCCACGCCTACTCGCCCTATCCCTGGCCGCCGTTTAATGAGAACAGGAAACGGAAGATGAACGAGACCTCCATTCTCCCACTACTCGACCTGACGGCTAGGCGGACACAGAGAGGTAAACAATCAGCGACTGGGATGACAGGAGAGATAGAGAGAGAGAGAGAGAGAGAGAGAGAGAGAGAGGAACAGCAATAGAGAGAGACAGCGAGAGAGACGGACAGAGAAAGAGGAAAAAGGAGGATGAAGTGAGAGCCTATACAGACAAACTTGTGTACTGCGTTCACGCAAAGGCCGAAGTCCAAACTTAATGGAAGTTTGAATTACCATTTAAATGGGATTTTTACCCTTTTTTGGGAGGGAGGGGTTGGGGGGATTTAGAAGGAAAGATAAATTACACTGTAAACAATGTCAAAAGCAGTTTTAATGACATGTATGAGAGGGGAAATACACAGACGGCACTGCTTCACTTAGCTGTGGGCGGCTATGGAGAGCATAGGTCTGAATATTTAACGCAAAAAGAGGAGGAGAAGGAGGGAGAGAAGAGACAAAATGACTGCTGACTTGTTTTGTCTCTGACTTGGGGGAGAGGTGGGGGCGGGGCTTTAATTGACTTGAATAAAAAACTCAATTACAGCACTCGCTTACCCTCTGGAGAGAGCGAGGGAGAGTGAGTGAGAGAGAGAGAAAGAGGGAGCGAGAGCGCAGAGCAACTGTAGGGTGAGGGGAGGAGAGAGAGAGAGGGAAAGGATAGGGCCCTGGGGAGGGGAGGAGATGGAGAGAATGGCTTTTATGGAGCGCCCTGTCTATGAGTGTTGTGCATGGGAGCAAGAGGAGGACGGGAGGTAGAGAGAGAGAAGTGAAGGAGATTGATAGAGAGAAACAAAGAAAGACAAAGAAAGAAAGAAAAAGAAAAAGATATGTAGAGAAAGAGACAGATAGACAGAGACATATACTGTATATATAGAGAAAGAGACAGATAGACAGAGAGATGGGGAGAGAGAGAAAAGCAGAAAGACAGGTGGAGAAAAATAAAGAGAGAGACAGATAGAGAGACAGACAGAGAGAGGAAGAGTGAGTGAGTGAGAAAGACCCCAAAAAAGAGACGGCTCCAGAGAGCCATGTGATGTGAGGCCCGATAGTGAAAGAGAGAGCGACAGATACAAAGAGAGGGGGAGGGAGGGCCGTCCTATTTGTCAGAGTGAGTCCTCTTAGAACTCTCCGGAAGGGTATTATTGCCCAGCCCGTCCACTGATGCTGATCAATAAGGCGTAGCTCGCGCTCCCATACAGTCTGCTGACGCATCGGAATCCTGGAGAGGATGTATGTCTGTGTGTGTGTGTGTGTAATGCAGAGGAACACAAGAGGAAGGGCAGCGCAGTGAAGGATCGTGGGAAATTCCAAGCCCAGGAAGGCGAGGGCTGGGGGGGGGGCACAGGGGGGGGGGGTGGGGGGGGGGGGGGGGGGGGGGCGCGGGAGGGGGGAGTGTGTGTGTGTGGGGGGGGGGGGGGGTTGGAATCGCGGACGCCGTGTTGACGTGGCCAGCACACAGGGTTTTGAATCAAAGATGGTGGACCATCAAAGCTGGTGACGCCCTCAGCGCTGGTCCCTGACAGGTCCTCCCTGCCTCTGACACAGTCTCGGCGCTGCTCTGAAGAACTGTTTCTAAAGAATAACTTTGGCACCATGTTCCTGCGTGTGTGCGCGCGACTCGGTGTGTGTCGGTGTGGGTGGGTGTCAGGGCTGGAGTGTGGCCCTGTGTGGGTTTGCTTCTGAGAGCATGTGACTGTTTGGATCTGAGTGTGTATGTCTGAGTGGGTTTATCTGAGTGAGTACGTGTGTGTGTGTGTGCGTGTAAACGGCAAACATCTGTGTTTGAAACTACTATGTACCTCACAAAAAACTAAACAGCCTCTTTGTTGGCCAACTGTGATATGTCACAGAGTGTCTGGCAAGGTACCCCAGTCTAAATGTTTGTGGACAGCATTTCTCCTGTGTGTGTGTGTGTTTGTGTCTATCTGTGTGTGAGCGTGTGACTTTGTGCATGAGTGTGTGTCTGTCTGTGTGTGTGTCTGTGTGTTTTTCTGTCTGTGTGTGCGTGTGCGAGTGTGTGTGTGTGTGTGGACAGTGTTATTGATTAGTCATCTCTAGGCAACAGGAGCTCTTATCAGAGCTGACACTGAGACAGACACTGGGAGATGATGCATGAGGCGGGAAAACCGTTCAGACACTCAGATAATGGAGTCTGTTCCGTACTGTATACACACACACACACACACTCGCACATCCACGCACGCACGCATGCACCCAAACGTGCACGCAAACACACTTCCGCGCACACAAGTATGACACCCACATCCAAAAGCACACACGCACACGTACAGGCGTGCAAACGCACAGATGTACCCGCCCGCATGCCGGGCATCAACACACGGTGTCAGAAATCAGAACATGGAAATCTTTTGAAGTGACCCTCTCCATGCCACCTCCAACACCTGAGGTCTGAATAGGACCTTTGTCCCACAAAGGCAATTTTCACCAGCGAAATTGTGCTAGTGTTTGGACTGGTCCACCGGTGCAGGCTATTTGCATGTTCTGCGCCCCCCATACCACCGAAGGCCGTGTTCCGCTAATGAAACACCAGTGAATACCCAATCAAAGTGGTGTACCTGCTTGTGTTTGTGTGTGTTTTCTAAAGGCGATAAGAGAAACGAGAAAAGCAAACAAGCTTGCTTACGGGTTTCTGTTTGGTTAATGATTTATTGCCGTTTGAAAGTGTGTGTGGGGGGGGGGGGGGGTGTATCCGCCTAGCGGTGGGCACGTCGCCTTCATTATCGCCGTGGCAACATCAAAGGGCGGCTGGAAAACTCCTAGTTAGGCACTCACCGCTCTCAACTACCTTCTCGCCACCCTCCCACCCTCCCCAAAAACTCACCACACGGGCACCGCCAATTACCGGGAGTTAGCGGGGCGAGGTAGCATGGCCGCCATTCCCTTCTCCCCACTCTTTCCTCTCTCCAGGCAACGCCCATTCCAACACCTGTCGCTCGTGCTTCAATTATATATATTTTTTTTTAACTGCGATACGATGAGTGCGCTGTAATGATCTGTGGCTGGCTTTCAGCACCACGGAGAGCAGCCTTCGTCCCAGGCAGTGATGTCACGCGCAGATGTGTGATCTTGTTCGTTGGAAGGACAGGAAGGAAAGAGAGGCCGTTTCCTCACCCGATATCTGGACAACGTGTTGATAGGCTTGTGTGTGTGTGCGTGTGTGAGATCATACCGTACTCACAAACAAAACGACCTGCGGTGTGTGTGCATCCGTTCGGCGAGTACTCACCTGGAAGAGAAGGAGAGAGAAAAGTGTAAATTGTCTATAACACAATAAATTGTGTGCCAGTGCGTGTGTGTGTCTGTGTGTGTGTGTGTCTGTGTGTGTGTGTGTCTGTGTGTGTGTGTACATGAGCATGCAGCCAGATAAACAGATGTGCCTCCAACAATGGAACAACTACTCATACACTCTCACACAAACACACACACAGACCCTCACACCACACCCCCTTATACACACACACCTCTCCTCTCTCTCTCTCTCTCCTCTCTCTCTCTCTCTCTCTTCTCTCTCTCTCTCTCCCTCTCACACACACACACACAGAACAGGACAAAGCAAGATACATTTAAAGAAAAAACACAATGAAAACCCCACAATGGAGAAAAACTGGGGCGCAGACCAAAATAAGCTCTTCCTAAAGACGCACCCAGACAGACAGACAGACTGACAGACGGACAGACAGACAGAGACAGAGAAACACATCCCCTCCGCTTTGTCCCAGAGGCGCAGGCCGACACGCGCACACACACAAACACGCACAAATAGACAAACACACATCTGCTACCTCACGCCTGTCTCCCAAACAGATAACATCTGGGACTTTGAACATGTTTGGATCAGTTGGCAACCCAAAGCATGACTCCAAATCCCTCTGTTTTCCCTTCTCTCTCCCCCCCCCCTCCCCCTCTTTTTTCTCCTCGCCTCCCCCAACACCCCCCCCCAACACCCCAACACCCCACGCCCGGCCCCCACCCCCTTCTGTCACCTCTGAACAGGGTATGTGTAAATGTCAGCTCTAAAGCAACCCCCCCCCCCACACACACCACACACACCCCTCCCCTGGGCCAGCCGTGAACGCACACAGAGTTTTAGAATGCCAGGACCTGTGCGCCCTCGCCTGCTCTCCTAAGGGGGATGGGCAGATTCACATGTTTTCTCCGGCCAACCATAAAGAAACACGGATGTCAGGCTAACAGTCCTGGGCGACTCCTTCCCCTGGGAGGCGTGGGCCTGGATGGAGCTGTCTGTGTACCGAGGTGGCTGAGCAGAGGAAGTGTGGGAGAGAGAGGACGGAGGGGAGAGAGAATAAGGACGAGAGCAGAGAGAAGAGAGGAGGAGGAGGGGAGAGGAGGAGGGAGGAGACGGGAGGGAAGAGGAGAGAGCAGGGGAGAGGAGAGAGCAGGGAGGGGAGGGGAGGAGAGAGCAGGGAGGAGAGGGAGAACAGGATGGAGAGAGGAGAAGGAGAGTGGGAAATGAGAGAGAAGGAGAGAGATGGAGGGAGGAGAGGTGAAAAGGAGAGAATGTGATGGAGAAGGAGAGGAGGAGGAAGGAGGTGAGAGGAGAGAGAGGTGATAGGAGAGAAGGAGCAAGGAGAGAGCAGGGAGAAGAGGAGATGAGAGAAGGAGAGAGAAAGAGGAGGAAGGAGAGAGAAGAGAGGAGGAAGGAGAGAGGACTATGTACCTTGTCAAAGGAATAAAGGGTGTGTTTTAGGGATTTTGGCCTGAGGACACACACACACACAAACACTAGAAACTAAGAAGTGTATGGTTTAAAGGGCATATTTAGCCCCAAGACACACACACACACAGAAACAGAACACTCATCAAGTACTCCGAGCTAATTTGTTAATTTGCATAAAATATTGAAAGACCTCATCTGGAAGGGAATGGATTGGAAATGATGCCTGTTTAAATGCATCACTTCAACATCTTAACGAGGAGACACAAAAACCAGAACGAGAGAGAGGTTGAATTTGTCCATTTTGGAAGACAGGTGTGTCACGTAAGAAGTTAAACGCCAAACATTCCGACATTTGCCGCAGTCAAATATATACTATATACTATATATATATATATACTATATATATATATAATTGACCAAATGGAAAAAAAGGGAAAAGAAAAAAGTCACAGTAAGTTGCTGCACTGGAGTCAGGCAGAATTGAATTTTGTTGTTCAAAACAAAAATCTATCTTGTTCGACCTGTGAAAAGAGGAAGTGCAATGGAATGGAGACAGTCCTCACTGCTGACATTAATGCTGGTCTCTCCTTCTGAAATGTCATCTCGGCGCAAACAAATACATAATCAATACTTCATCTCTTCCATGTATTAGTGCTAAAAGTGTCTATTGAGCACTGTTCTTCACGCCGTCATTAGTACTTTTGCACACATTCCAATTAAAGATGGTCCAAAACAAGGTTCCTCACCTTACAAGCATTGTGGACACACACACACACACATACAGACATATAACTGTGTTTACCTATCCTAGTGAGGACCAACAATTGAATCCCATTTAAAATCATGTTATCCGTAACCCAGAACACCTAAACCTTAAACCCTAAACCTAACTGTAACCCCTAATGTCATTCTAATCTCAACACTAATTATAATAGCACTTGAAGTTCTGGGGCCTAAGAAATGATCTCTACAATGTCAATTTTTCCTTTGTTTGTTATTCTTGTGGGGACGTAAGCAAGACCACACACACACACACAGATACGCGAGAGAGATTTCAAACATTTGACAGTCTGTGACAACCACCAACAACAATATAACACGTACACAGAGAGAGCTTGACACTGACTGTGGTTCACAACAAGGACAGCGTCTTACATAACTTTTACTTTAGCACAATGGCGACATTAACAAACAGCGCAACCCCTCCGCCCTGGCCTCTTTTCCAACATGTCTGAAGGATAATTAGTCTGTCTGGGGGTAAATGAATTCATCAGATTACATAAGGCTCAGAAAAACAGTGTGTGAGGGAGAGAGAAAGAGCACAGCCCATTGTGCTAATATCTAAATTAAGAGCATAATGGATTTCTGCGCAACAGCGGGAGGGTGGAGGGGTGGAGGGGTTGAGGGGTGGAGGGGTGGAGGGGTGGAGGGGTGCGGGTGGAGGGCGACCACAGCGAGAGTCGTCAGCCCCCCTCCTGTCTGACCCTTGGGTCCTGGCCCAGTCCCACCCTGGAGGGGAGTGTTGATGCCCTGTGACAGAGGTCCAGGGCCTGGTTCTGGGGAAACAGGGTCCCGTGATCTGAGACTGGGAGAGGGGAAAGAGCTCACTGGAAGTCTGTCTCGCTAAGGAGAATGTGGCGCCCAGCAGCCGTCTGCTCATGAGACACGAGCCAACTGTTGTTTTCTTGTTTTTTTTTCTCTCCCTCCCTCCCTCTCTCCCTCTCTCTCCCTTCTGTCTTTCTTTCTGTTCCCCCCCCCCCCACCCCAGCTCTTGGATGATGTGGAAAAGGGGCGGAGCCTGGGCCCCGCCTTGGCGGAGGTCAACCAATCAGCCGCTCCAGTCGGACCGTTTGAAAGGCGCTGGACGTCCGTCTCCAGACGGCGCCCCAGCTGGGCTGGGAACGGGAGGTCGCGACCCCGAGGGCTTCCGGGCGACAGGGAACACACGGCCCGCGCCAACCTCGCGGGGACTAACCCTGACCTCCGACCTGCCAGACAGCAGGTAGGTACGACACCCCCCCCCCTTCTCCTCCCCCCCTCCCCTTTTCAGAAACACTCTCTCTCAGAAGGAAAAGAAGCGATGCGCCTGTTTCCGGGTCCACAGACGCGCTTTAACGGCAGAAGCGCTTTCCGCCAGACGCCGTGAAACAGCGAGTCGCAGCGACAAACTGAAAGTTTGTTTGTTCGGCTGAAGAACCCCCCCCACCCCCCCACCCCCCCCACCCACCGCATGACCCCTACCCTCTACCATACACATCCACGGATACAAAACCCTGGCAGCGTATTGGAAGGTAATGTAGTAGAAGGTAAGTGGTGTCTTTGGAAGTCGGGTCTAAGTGTAAAATACATGGTGGCTGCTGCGTATTGATTCCTCCCCTCCCTCCCTCCCTCCTCCCCCTCACCCCCTCAATCTCCCATCCTCTCCTTTCTTTACTTCTCGCGCAACGCTTTTTTCTTTCCTGACTGGCGTTTATTCTTTTCCCTTTTTTTCTCGCCCCCGTGTTTGTTTGTGGATGTGTTCTCGAAGTTCACTCTGATGGAAAACGCAATCTTTGCCGCGCAGTTTTTTTTGGTGTGTTAGTTTTTTCTTGACGACTAATAGAAATCCGGCTGTATGTTTGCGAGAGATGAGAGATGAAAACCATTTGGCGGTGAGAGGGAGAGAGAGAGCGGTGGTGAGTGAGTGAGCGAAGCGGGAGGAGGGGGGAGAGGGAGGGAGGGAGAGATGACGGGGAAGAGGGAGTGGGCGACGGAGAGAGAAAGAGAGAGAAAAAGAAATAAACAGGAGGATGGGAAAGAAAATCGATGAGAGATGAAATATGTGAGAACTCCCTGGAGCAAGGTCAAGAGGATATGATCTCTCACGAGGCATAGCCCGGCTATGGGGGAGGGGGGGGGGGGGAGGAGGAGCGGGGGGAAGGTAGAGGAAACGGGGAGGGGTGGAGAGGTGGTTTTGAAAAAGGTAAAAAAAAAAAAGATTCGAGAGACAGAGAGAGAAATGGAGGAGAGAGTGGAGGGAGGGAGGGAGGGAGGGGGGTCTCTTCTGACATGAGGGTGTGGTCCCGTCTGCTCCTACCGTTGGTCCCGGTGTGTGTGTGTGTGTGTGGTGTGGGGGGGGGGGTTACGCCTCTCACGTGATCGCATGCAGGATAGAGCATTGAAAACATCCTCTCAAACATGATTCACCCTCTCTGATGGTCTGGGTTCACTCCCCCCCCCCCCCTCCTCTCTCTCTCCATGGGCGTGGCCCTGGTGCTGCAGGACCTAGCTGGCAGCAGAAGCCTCAGGCTCCACTTAAGGCTCAGGCTCCATGTAAGACACACACACACCTGCACCTATGGACACACGCACCTACGCACACCAATACACGCTTCCATGCACACGGCAGCAAACCCATCACCTTGACACACTGCAAATCCTCCATCTGTCGTCCGCCATCAGTAGAGGAAAAAAGACCAATTAAAGGCCATTAGTGCATGAGTGCTGTTGGGGGCGGTGGTTATGTGTGTGTGTGGTGTGGGCCCTGCTTGGACCCATACCCTGACCAAGGCCTTTAACCCCACCCGGCCCCCACCCGCCACTTCCATTTACAACCATCCTTCCCCCCCCCCCCCCCCCCCCTTCCATTTGCACCCCCCCATACCCCCCCCCCCCCCCCCCCACAACATGCATCATTCAGCAGGGCGTCCTCGGGCCCGCTATAACGGCGCCATACAATTTTAATACCCAATCACAAGCCCAGAAGTAGGCCATCCGACAGAACATGTCACATCTGCTCCCATCAGTGCCCCCCCCCCCCCACACACACACCCATCCCGGCCCTTCCGACCCCCCCCACCCCCACCCCCCCCACCCCCCAGCACCCCTCCCTCCAGCATGAATGTTTCAGCCCAGCCCGGACGCACGGATAGGACGACACATTAGGGAGGAACTTGGCCATCTTGTACTGCCGTGTGCGGGCGTACGGGACGCATATAGACAATCACACGCGAGGTCTTTAGCGTGCTTGCAATCCCCCCCCCCCCCGGCCCACTGCAAGGGCCAGATGGGAAAGCGATGTGTTCCGTTAAATACGTAAACGCTCGCATGTGAAACACGACGCCCCGCGTGTACGTCAGGAGCTCCTCTCCCACATCTTTAGTTACTCGTATCGATTCATCTAAAATAGACCTCCAGGAAGCTGCCTTCTGAGAAAAAGAAGAAGAAGCAAAAAAAAACAAAATGACGGTCGCGATGATGGCGGCACGCCGCTCCTTTGATACGTCAATAAACGCAACCGGAGACCGACAAAGAGCTCTGTGTTCCGAGAGCGAGCGTCCTGTTTCATCTGCTCACTGCGTCTCCGGAGAGATTTGGGTGAGGACCGCAGTTCCATCAGTACACCATTGTTCTGGCCGGTTGTGTTCAGGTAGTCAGCTGTGAATGAATATGAATCGGAAATGAGAAAGCAGGTATCCTTGGTGCGTTGGGTGGACGGTCAATGTTATCTCTTTGAAATGCTAATAGCATATGGTTGTACAAACCGTAGATAAAGGAAGAATATGCGGGTTCTGGTTGTGTGGTATTGCACTATCCATTGAGTCAAAAGAAAAGAACATGGCCCAACTGCAGTTTTCTATATACACAAGCAGCTGGTTTATTATTAGGTTCTGTAGCTTTGAATCCTTCTCTTTGACTATGTTTGTGTGTGTGTGTGTGTGGATGGGTGTGTGTCAGTGTTGACACACACACACTGCCAGTCGTTTGCCCCGCCCCCCTCTCTCCTCTCCTGTCCGCCCTGTCCTCGCCCTGTCCACTCCCTGCACCCCTTCCTGCCCTCCCCTCGCTCCTCCCCTGTCTCCATCTCTCCTCCCCTCACCCCCCTCTCTCCTCCACTCGCTCCTCACCTCTCCCCTCACCCCCCTCTCTCCTCCACTCTCTCCTCACCTCTCTCCTCCCCTCACCCTCTCTGTCCCTGGCCTGCCAAGCATACAGTCAATCCTCAGAATCCTGTGCTTTGGTTCGCTAAACTGATCTCCTCATAAAAGACTTCATCTCCTGGTCACTGAACCAGGATAATTCCATATAAACAATCCAAAACACTTCGGAGGCGAACATCCACCGCTGTTTTTACAAGAGCCCATTAACGGGCCGTGTTTTTTAAGCAAAATGTTCTCAAACATTCTGACCCACGGTGATCAAAGGCCACACACTGCTATGCCATGAAAGAGAAGAAAGAGAGAAAGTGAGAGCATGAGTGGGAGAGAGAGAAAGAGAGCGAGAGAGGACAAGACAGACAGGGAGATGGAGATAGAGACAAACAGGGCGACAGAGAGACAGAGCGGGAGACACCCAAAGAGACAAAAAGAGAGGTAGAGACACAAAGAGAAAGAGAGACAGAAAGAGAGAGAGAGAGAGAGAGAGAGAGAGAGAGAGAGAGAGAGAGAGAGAGAGAGAGAGGCAGAGAGAGACACGAATAGGTCAGTAGGTTAGGGAAATGGAACACATCGGGACAGAAGGGAGGAGATAAGCCTCCCACTGTCTCCTCCACTTATCCTGGCAAGTGGACTACTTATCCAGGCCTCATTGGGTTAGGGCACAACAGAGAACAGGCACCGACACACACACGCCAGCTCACACACTCACACGGACACAAAGCAACGGGGGAGAGTCCTCTAGTTTGCCTATGAGTGTGTGGGTGTGTGTGTGTGTGTGTATGTGTGAACAAACCCAGTGTGCACACCCCCAGTCGGTCAATGTGACCCACGGTGAATTATCTGAAAAACAAGTTACATAAACGGGGAAGCAGCAAGGTTCACCAGTGGGCAGCGAACAAGCATATCTCCCAGCATGGCCGTCTCACGTGTGTGTGTGTGTGTGTGTGCTTGTTTGCGAGTGTTTGTTCTGAAGAATCTGTGTGTGTGTTTGTCTGTCTGTGAGTGTTCGTTCTTGTGCGTGTGTGTGTGTCAACTTGTGTTACGCACACTATGTGTGTGTGTGAGGGGGAGTTCTATAAAATGAGACAGGATCTGAGTGTCTGTATCTAAGGAGTGTATTCCAACCTAACGGAGCCAAACGTTAGCCTACTCTACTTAATGACAGCCCTCAGGATTATGAGTGCTGATAAGCACAGTCATTCCACTGTCCTAGTGTATGTGTGTGTGTTGTGTGCTTTTGTGAGGTGTGACGCCCTGGAGAAAAAGTGAGAGGTGGTAAGAGAGAGGGAGAGGGAGGGAAAGTGAGTGACTGGGAAAGAGAGAGAGTGACAGAGAGAGACTGTGAGAGAGAGTAAGAGAGAGAAGAGAGAGAGGAAGAGAGGAAGGGAGATGGAGGGAGGGAGGGAGGGAGGGAGGGAGGGAGGGAGGGAGGGAGGGAGGGAGGGAGGGAGGGAGGGAGAGAAAAGGGGCGATACAGAGGGAGAGAGGGAGGGAGAACATCATCACCCTGTTCGACCTGTCTCCCGTTCTTTGTCCACGTGTAGATTTGTCGATTTCGTTTGGCCGGGACATCATCTTGATGATGTCACGTCTGAGCTTAGATTAACTGTCATGCCAATCTGCTCACACAGACATGACACACACTCGCACACCCCATTGAGGAGATGTCACATTTACGACCCACACATGCACACAGACTACATTAATGAGATGTCACATTTACAATCCACACACACACAGTGATCCAATGGATTGGTTTAGAGGTGTGAGTAAACTCTACCACAATGCACCAGTCCGTCCGTCTACCTGTCTATCTACATTTCTATCTTTCTATCTTTCTATGTATCTGTGTTCATCCATCCATCTACCATCTACTATGCATGCTAACAACACCATCCTTCTTTATAGAGCCTTCTGGAGACTTATACCCACACACACACAAACTCTGAATCCATCCTTAGCAGTAAGAGGCCTAGAGGGTGGTCGGGGTGGGGGTGGGGGGTTCCGTGGAAGAAATAGGACAGGGAGCCTTCCTCTTCTTTGTAGCGCTTGCCAGATTGTATAAAAATCCCCCTCTAGTTGGGATGCTTAGGAGGGGGGGGGGGGGGAGGGGTTGTCGCCCACCCACTGCCAGTCTCCTTGACATAGACACGCACGCACACACACAAGCAGCCTAGCTGGTGGGAGATAGGAGGATGAGACAGGCAGCCCAGTAGCGTTAATCCTGTTACACACACCACAGAACACTACAGCTACAGAACACACACATGCACTGGGAACACACCTACTGCCAGACACGGACACACAAAAAACAAACACAGTCGGATATGGGCACGGGTACAAAACCAAAAATCACAAACACAAAAGACATAAAGGCACAGACGCGCACGCGCACACGCACGCACACGCACACACACCACAATGACACGGGAACAAAAAACTCTACACAGAAGACGCCCGGCCCAGAATACTTGTTTACACAACAGACTTATCTGTTCACAAAGGCCCACAAAGTTTCTCTGAGGGAAGTACAAACCCAGAGAGAGCGTGTTCGACTGAAACTCACTATGGACTTAGATAAGTTGCAACATTAAGTGCGGTTAGCTTCACAGCAAACCCAAGACACTCACTGTGTGTGCTCACGCCTCACCAAATCCCTCTTCACTCCAATCAAAGATTGCGAAGCAAACAGTTGCATCTGTCTGGAATTAAGGCGGCTTGATTAATAAACATCGGCATTAATATTCTGAAAGAGCATTCCCGAGGACCTGACAGACATTAATATTCCTCAAGCATGTGTTTTTATATCGGCAAAAGAACGAAGTCTATTTAGAAAAGCAAGTCGGTTGGAAACTGAAATTAATGGGGAAAGAGTGACCATACACATGATGAATTACAATTACCTGACACAAGCTCTTTGGGAAGAAACATATACACTTGAATACACACACACACACACAAACAGATACGCACACGCTTCTTTACAACTTTCCACCCCCGGCCATAACCAGCGAGGCAGATAAACAAATGCTTAATAAAAACAACGCTGGCCGGGTCTCTTTCACTCTGCGTCAGCTAAGGGTACTAGCTGCTTGCAGTAGCTGATTGCGCTAGGTGATGATGCTCTGATCATGCTAGCTGAGAGCGTGCTCACTGAGGGTGCTCGCTGAGCATGCTAGCTAAAGGAGCTAGCTATGTGTGGTAGCTTAGCGTGATAGCTGAGGGCAGTAGCCGGCTGTGTTAGCTAAGGGTGCAAGCTGAGGGTTCTATTTAAGGGTGCTATGTGAACGTGCTAGCTAAGTGTGCTAGCTTGGGGTGCTAGCTAAGTGTGCTAGCTCGGGGTGCTAGCTGAGGGTGCTAGGACCCGCGTTAGCATGCGGGTCCCCATCCGGGTTAGTATTAGCATGCAGGGCGAGGAGCGACTAGGTGGGAGCTAGCGGGGGCTTCGTGACAGGTGGCAGATAGTCAATGCACCCACCACCACCCCCACCCTCACATCACACACACATCTCTAAATGATTCAGGGAGTAGGGTGGAGTTGCTGTGGAGAGGCTGAGATCCTTCCACACCTATGACATTCAAAAGCCGAGGATAGGAGGGCCTTACACACTAAAAGAGGTGAAGCACTTATGCTCCGTTTTCCCGCCAGCGTCGACGCTAGGTCCCATGAGCAGAACTGAGGAGAGCGAGGGAGGATAAGGGAGAAGAGAGGGGAGGGTTAGCATTTCTGAAAACACAGTTGGGGGAGGGCTGAGGGGGGAGACTGAAAGAAATTATGGGATTAGGGGATGGGGGGGCGGGGGGGGGGGGGTTCAAAACTAGAAAGCAGGAGAGGCGGAGAGAGAAAGAGGGAGAGAGGGAGGTAGAGAGAGTGTTAATGAATTAACATGCATGGGTGATCCCACACAAAGGCCCTGACCGAAGGACTGTGACGTCGGCGTAATATGGGACACCGAAACGAGGTCTGAAACTACAAATGATTACCTTTTTCAAATGACCTGTCAATTACCTGTCTGTCTCCACCCGCGTGTGGAAAATGAATTTCATGGGAAAGGTAAAATAAATTATCTTTCTGCTCCCAGGAAGGGATGAGGGTTGTAACATGGAGGCATGGGAGGGAGGCGGGGGGGGAGGGAGGCGGGGGGGAGGGAGACGGGGGGAGGGGGGAGGGGGAGGGGGGCACCAGGGCACTAGAGGAGGTGAACAGTCCATAACAACACCCTGGAACTCTACCTGTGTGGGAGTGTGTGTGTGTGTGTGCGCTAGCTTAACAACGTGGATCGGGATCGATGGGTTTAGGCAGGGCAGAACAACCGGCTCATTACGCAACGCGCCGTGTATCCACCACCATCAACTTCGGGAGATGAAGACCGCTCTCTCTCTCTCCTAATTGATACGCAGAAACACAACCATCTAAATATAGCTTGATCGGTCTTCTCATTCCCTCTCCCTCTCTTTTCCCCTTCCTCTTACCCTATCCCTCTCTCCCAGTTCCTCTCATCCTCGTTTCCCATTCTCTCCCTCTTCCTCTTCTTCACTAATGAATGCTAATTCTTATAAGTCTGTGATCTAATGTAGGGCAAGAGGCAAAATTGCAGGATGCTATGCCAAACGCACACATGCACACACGTACGCACACACAAACATACCCGCACAAACACACACGCACACACACACACACACAAAGAGCCACACAAACCCACAGACACGCACACACTGATGAAAAGAGGTGTGTATGAGTTTGTGAGTATGTGTGAATGTGTGTGTGTGTGTGCACGCCAGAGGATGTTGCGTAAGCTTTTTGCAGCACTGGATAGCGCCTTCAGCTCTCATCAGACCCAAAAATAGGGAGAGAAGGGAGGGAAGATAACACAGAGGAAGAAGAGAAGATAGAGTGGGAGCAGGGAGGGAGAGAGATGGATGAGGGAGTGAGAGGGAGAGAGAGAGAGAGAGAGAGAGAGAGAGAGAGAGAGAAGCGTTGAGAGGCTGGTATTATCCACTGTTGTACATGTACCTGCTTTCATTATCTCCCTCTCTCCTCCACACCCTCTCTTTCTCTCTATCTCTCCCTTCCTCTCAGGCGAGGCAGAGGGTAGGAGCGGCACAGAACATTCTAGATGGAGGATAGGGTGAAGTAAGCACCCAACTGTTTTACATAGAGGAAAACCAATCGTACTCCTATCTAACACTCAGTACATCCAGTTTCTCCTCTGCAAGTCAAATAATCTCCCTGAGCTCGTGTGTGTGTGTAATACCACTGCCAACAGCATGATGCCTCTGTCAATACCCAATCGCTGTGAAAAGCTACACTCTGAGGAGGAAAAACGAACCATTGGGAGCATCAAACATTCATCTGTGTCTAATAGCCTCTTCAAAGCAGACCAGGACACACGCACACACACACACACACGGTTCTTCAAAGCATGCTAGGAGGAGAGTTAGAGATTACCATTGGTCTGAATAATCCCCTCAGAGACAGAGGAAGGATCCCCTTAAGTTCACTGACACTCAGAGAGAGGCTGGGCGCATACACACTCCACACTGTCACACACACACACACTGATATGCGCTCGCGTACACACACACAGACACACACGTATGAATGCACACAGACTGGCGGACACACAGGCAGTGAGTCAAGCAGGTATACACACACAAACAGGTGTTCAAAACTGCCACTCATCCAATGGGTAGAAGGGCAATCAGGACTGTTCCTGCTGTGATGTTGCGTGCTGGCGAGTTCAATCACATACAGCAAGTGTGGATGTTGTGTCTGAGTGTGTGTGTGTGTGTGTATGAACGTGTGTGTGTGTGTGTATTTGTGGCTGTGTGTATGTACGGTGTTTATACAAGTGCCTTTCCAATTCATGTGATTATGAACGTATGTCTGCGTGTGTGTATATTAACGTACAGTATATACACACACCTGCGTGTGCGTGCGTGTGTGGGCCTGCAATCACACGTCCATTCCTGCTCTTGTCAGGCCTTCATGTGGACATTACAGTAAAGGGACTGTCGGTTTTTAGTTCTGTAGCATAGATACACAGCACTCCTTTTGTTACATCATCCTGTATTGATGGACCGGTAGGGCCTTGCACACACATACACACACACACGCATACACACACGCAGCCTCAGACACAGCGAGAGAAAGAGAGATCAAGAAAGAGAGAGATAAAGAGAGCGATGGAGACACAGATTGAGAACGAGATCAAGAGAAAGAAAGTGAGAGAGCAGAATGATCAAAAGAGTGAGAGGGGGGAGAGAAAGAGAAAGGGCAGGGGAAGAGAGAGACTCCACTCTTTTGACTGCTGTCCATTGTGTGGGGTGGGAGTGAGTGTGAGTACAAGAGTCTGAACAAGAGGCAGCTGTCTGGATTTCTAGGAGGGGCACCGTGGTGTTTTAGAAACCTCTCTTATGATCCAGAGGTTGCCCAGAGGAGGGGCGTCCATGGTGGCATCTCGGAGGTCAGCCGCCTGGCAGCCAACTGTCTGAATGGATAATTGTGTCAGCAAGCCGTACTCTCTCTCTCTCTCTCTCTCTCTTCCTGTTTCTCGCTCTCTCTTTGTCTTTCCTTGAGGGTTTAGGTTGGTTGAGGGCCGTATGTGAAGGCCTCTGTGACATTGCTTGGAAAAAAGGGCTACACAAATACATCTCATTTGATTTCTCTCTCTTCCTGGGTCTCTCTTACTCCCATTTGATCTCTATTCTCGCTCCCTATTTCTCTCTCCCTTCCTACTCTGCTCCTCTCTATCACCACCTATATCTCTCTCTCCCTTCCTGCCTCTCTATCACCACCTATCTCTCTCTCTCCCTCCTTTAGCTTTCTCTTTCCTTCTTCTTTCCTATCTTTCTACCTTTATTTTTCTCTTATCTCTGTCTCCTTCTCTCTCTCTCTCTCTCCTTCTCTCTCTCTCTCATCTCTCTCATCTCTCTCTCTCTCTCTCATCTCTCTCTCTCTCTCTCCTCTCTCTCTCCTCTCTCTCTCTCTTCACACACACTCTCCCCTTCCTGCAGTCTCCAGTAAACAGCAGCTTGAAAGTTGTATGCTAATTCTCCATCATGCTAATGTTGGATGGCTGGCCGAGGCCTCATTTGCATATGGTGGCACACTCAGCCAACCAAATTAGCCCCTGACATTTTGACCCCAGTCAGGTTGCCAGGGAACACTACCCCATCCCCACCATCTGCCCCCTCCACGCACATGCACATGCACACACACACACACACATACACATGCAAACACATTCCATTGGAGGACATACACACACACTCCACAAATCAACTTTTTTCCCCAAGCGGTAAATCCATCAGTTTTCAAGCAAATCCCCACATCCAGGCAAACAGCAACATGGCCGTGTCTCGAGGTCCAGCTCTTGACTACAACGCCCATCAGAGGCTCAAAAAGCAAACATCATTACCCAGAAGCCTCTGTCCCAGCAGGCGCACAGGGACACAGCCTAATGGGGTCTCTTTCATGTCCATCACAGACACTTAGCGTCGCCTTTGATATGGAAATAGACGGATTAGCGGACAACAATGGCCGCCCCCTCGTCGGGGTGGCAACACAATGACACGGCAGGGGGGAGCGGGGGGGAGGGTTGGGTGGGGGGTATTCGGAGTCAGTCTTCCCTTTGACGAGGAAGATGCGCTTTTTTTTAACCTTGAAAAGAGATATAATAACCCAGCCCCCCACCTCGCCTACTCCCCCCCCACCACCCCCCAGTACATGACGCACACACACATACATAGACACCCATACACACATACATGTTCACACACACCGTTCAGAATGAGGTGGGATCTCTCTGGGCGAACAGCTGAAGGGGGAAAACAGGGATTTGAACTCCAACTGGTGTTTGTTTCTGGTCGGGGCGGGAGTGCCGAGGGATGGGGGGGGATTAGTGATTAGTGATTAGCGACATCCATCTTGCAACGGGCCAGACAGCAGACACAACGTCGACATAGCCATTCTCTCCTCCAACAACCCTCAACCCTCAACCCCCCACCCACCTCCATTCTCTCTCTCTCTCTCTCCTCTCTCTCTCTCTCTCTCTCCTCTCTCTCTCGCTCTCTCTCTCTCTCTCTCTGCTGACATCATCCGTGGTCGTGAATCAGGCCTGCGGTCGCTTCTACTCTCCTTCCTCCACCCTACCCCCCCCCCACACACACACACACCCCTCCCATGTTTTTATGTATTCCTTTTATATATTTTTAATTAAAAAGTCTGTTTTTTTCCCCCCCACATTCTTTTTAATTAGTGCTCCCCACCCTCTTTTTATGGCCTTGTCGTTGTGAAGTCCTTCTTTGATAGTGGTATGAGTTGTGTATGATGCTAAGGCGCATGGTAAAAAGATTAATAAGAGCGTCGTGTAATTAAAACGGTAATACTCTGACTTGGATGAGATGCTGAAAACAATAGTGGTCCACTTGATTAATGGCGTGTTGGGAAGACGCAAGGACGGTTGTGCTCGAACGCTCATTCATACAAACACGCTATTGCGTGTTTCCAACCTAGTCACACACTTACCCACTATTTGAAAACACACAAATATAGCGATGGAAAAAGGCATTAGCCAGGCACTGTTATTGTGTTCCTGAGGTCAGTTAATGAAGGTTGGAACTGTGTGTGTGTGTGGTGTGGTGGTGGGGGGGGGGGGGGGGGGGGTGGTGGTGTGGGTGTGTGTGTGTGTGTGTGTTTGTGTGTGCCATATATGCTGCCTGTGGTTTTAGCCACAAACTACAAGACATGGAGACAATAACAAAGAGAAAGAGGGAGACAGAGTGAGAGAGAAAGCAGGAGAGAGAAAGGGAAAGAGAGCAGGACAGGAGAGAGAAAGAGAGAGAGAAAGGGAGAGACAGAGAAATGGAGAGAGAGAGAGAGAGAGAGAGAGAGAGAGAGAGAGAGAGAAAGGGGGAGAGAGAGATCAGGAGAGAGAAAGGGAAAGAGAGAAGGAGAGAGAAAGGGAGAGACAGAGAAAGGGATAGAGAGAGAGAGAAAGGGAGAGAGAAAAGGGGGAGAGAGAGAGAAAGGGGGAGAGAGAGATCAGGAGAGAGAAAGGGAAGAGAGCAGGACAGAAAAGGGGATAGAGAGAGAGAAAGGGAGAGAGAAAGGGAGAGAGAGAGAGAGAAAGGGGGAGAGAGAGAGCAGGAGACAGAAAGGGAGAGAGAGCAGGAGAGAGAAAGGGAGAGAAAGGGAGAGAGAGAGAGCAGGAGAGGGAAAGGGAGAGAAAGGGAGAAAAAGGGAGAGAAAGGGAGAGAAAGAGTTCATTTCTGTTTCCCACACACACATACACACACACAGACACACATTTAGCATGGACATTGTCCTGCTGTTGCTCAGTGACAAGATGACTTGGAAGGAGATCGTAAGTGGAGGACACACAGTAAGCCCACACACAAATACACACACACACCCGCACACACACAGTCGCACACACAGGCACACACACAGTCAAGCACATACAAGTGCATTTTCATATTCTCTGTTGGGGTTTACTCTCAGGGAAGCTTTTGAATATTGTCATGCCGGCTAAGCTGTTTAAAGCATATGACATTCCCTTTGGGCAGCTCACACTCTCACACACTCTCACAACCACACACACACATACACTCCCCCCCCCTCTAGGCAGCACTCCAGGAGGGAGTTGCGGCGCTGTCCGCCGGAGCAGTGTCGGGGGAAACGCATCCTCTGATCGTTTAATAGCCCTGGCCCCTGACAGATAGGCACTCGGCTTGTCAGCCTGCCAGGGTGCCTTGCCTGACCCCTACGGAGGCATTTGGAGGAGGAGAGAAGAAGTCTGATAGCTTCATGCTGAGAGGCTGGGAGAGGAAGGGGCCCCCCAAACCCTCTGTCGCTGTGTCAGCTCTGGGACGTTATTTAACCAGGCTGCCAACTGTTACAACCACACTTAGGCATATATAGCAAATACACACACACATATCACATCTCGGACACTGAATAATTGATGTGGCAGGGCTTACGCAATGGTTTGTGGACATATGGATGGATGGTGATAAGGGTGTGTACGTGGATGCACGCGCGCGCGCACGCGCACACCCCCCCCCCCCCCCCCACACACACACACACAAACAGATACAAGGAAAGCAAGGCCGATGCAGATCGGGCACACCCTGATCCAATGTGTTTCTGAGGCGGGGAGAGGGAGGGGGTGGAGGTAGTCTGGTCAATCTTATTAACCTTTCCTCTAACATGGTTTGGCCTAATAAGTCACCATTGCTCTAAACCATGTCTGTACACACAAACACACACGCATTCACTGTCAAGAGGCAAACAGATGGATACACACACACACACACAGTCAAATCCAGAGTCTCAAAGCTCCCCAGTGTCCACTCAACCACAGCAAATTTCTCTCTACGAGGGATATCTTATGACACTAAAGGACTCTACTGTCACATGGTGTCACATGACAGAGGACAGGAGAGGACAGGACAGGACAGGGGAGAGGACAGGGGAGAGCGGAGGGGAGGGGAGGGGAGAGGGAGGGGGGAGAGGACAGGGGAGAGCGGAGGGGAGGGGAGGGAGGGGAGGGGAGGGGAGGGGAGAGGAGAGGAGAGGAGAGGAGAGGGAGGGGAGAGGGAGAGGGGAGAGGGGAGGAGGAGAGGAGAGGAGAGGAGAGGAGAGGAGAGGGGAGGGGAGGAGGAGAGGAGAGGAGAGGAGAGGAAGGGAGGAGAGGAGAGGAGAGGAGAGGAGAGGAGAGGAGGGGAGAGGAGAGGGGAGGGGAGAGGAGGGGAGAGGGGAGAGGAGAGGGGAAAAAAGTCAATATAATCTAGTAGTAGAGTAGAGCAAAATACAATCCAGTATAGTAAAACAGAACCGAGTACACTGCAACAGAGCAGACCAGACCCCTTGCAGCATCCAGATAAGAGACTAACAACTTAGCCATTTTGTTTCGTTAAATCAAAAACAAACCCGGTCAAACCCCAGCTTTACCGCCAACATGTGCCACTGACAGTGACAGAGATAAGGGATGACAAAGATGATCTATGGAAAAACAGATGAACAATCTGCAGCCTGGTGGCCATGCCAACACAAAAGTCTGTCCTCGCCAAATCACCGCCACAGAGGAACGCAGAAGCGACATATGGGTGTCAGATCCAGATCACAGGGGGACAGGAGAGACGTGGTCACACACACACACCGCTCGCCGGACATGCGCCCCGCCCCGGGGTCTGCCGTTGTGGGAGGCGAACTGCGGTGTCCATCAGATGACACAATTGGATCAGAGCGAACGGCCGGTAGGTATCACCACTTAGCTCGAACAGACCCAACTAATGCGGTCACTGGGGCACGGTGCGGTCTATATGTGGGGGTCTGGAGCGAAGCTTGCTTCCCGGCGAGCACACGTCCCTTGGGACCGCCCCGGCCCTAATCTGGGCCCTGTGTTGGTGACGGTGGCCTGGCAGGAGGATGTGACCTCAGGAGGACAGGAAGTGGGCTAGGAGGACACTCCTCCTGGAAGGTCGTTGTCCAGGAACCGCGTCTGATGACCGCTTCCCCCGTGAGGCCCCTGGGGTTGCCATGGAGATTGCCCTTTTGGGGACTTAAATTAGCGTGCGTACGTGTGTGTGTGTGCGTGTGTACAGTTGAAACGGCGAGGGAGAGAGGAGCGTGTGTGTGGGTGAGAGCCTCCGAGATGGGAAGAGAGTGTGGTGTGTGTGTGTGTGTGAGAGTGTGAGAGAAGGGGGGTGGGAGGGGTTGAGCATGTGTGAGAGCAGGGTCTTGACAGCATCAGGGCAAGGGGGGCACTTAGGGCCAGCGCATAATGACCAGGTTACTGGGGGCAGGAACTTGAGAAGTGTCCACACACACACAAATACAATCACGTGTGCATACACCCAACCACACACAAAACACTTGTACACAAACACTCACACACAGATACACACACGTGTAACAAACACTCTTATGCACGCACGCACACACACTCACACACGTGCACTCAGGCACTCACACACCCTCACACACACACGGAGGGCCTCTTGTTACTCACGCATGGAGGGCCCACAATGCACTCTTGCACTCTTCCTCCCCGTTGGCAGGACAACGGGGCACGCTCAGAAAGGGACTGGGAGGGGAGAAGAGAGGTTCTGCCAAGACTGTGGGAAACACAGTCCACATTCCTCTCTCCTTCAACCATTCACAAGATGGAGGAATAGTTCCTATGTCTCTCTACCCCCCCCCCCCTCTCTTTACCCCTTTTCTCTATCTGTGTACAGCCACCCTATTTTTTCTCTCTTCGCTCTCTACCTTTCTCTCTCTCTCTGTCCACCCCTCTCTCTCTTTACATATACTCTCTCTCTACCTCTCCCCCCTTTCTCTATTTACCTCTCCTCTCCCCCTTTCTCTCTCTACCTCTCCCCCCCTTTCTCTGTCTACCGCTCCTCTCCCCTCCCCCTTTCTCTATCTACCTCTCCCCTCCCCTCCCCCCTTTCCCTTTCTCTCTCTCTCTCTCATTTACAAATCTATACACACCCGTGCTGAATCACAGGACGAGGAAGGCTGCTCTTCTCTGACCAACTCACAGTCGTACACACACGGCGCCTTCTCTCATCTGCTCAGTCACCCCCCCCCCTCTCTCCCTACTTCCCTCCCTCCCTCTCTCTCTCTCTCTTATTCCTCCTCCCGTTCTCTCCATCTGTCAGTGTATCTGCCCCATCAGCTCAGATCGCCTTTCTTCGCTCGATCTGGTTTCACCTCGGTGCCGAGTGAAGCCAGTAACAACCCAGGGTGTGTGTGTGCGCGTGTGTGTGTGTGTGTGTGTGCGTGGATGAGCGTGTCTGGGTGCCTACGTTTGCACGTGCTGCATGCGAGCGTGCACACGTAAGAGTGAGTGGGGTGTCAGTTGGTGTGTGGTGCGTGTGTGTGTGTCTGGCAGCCGGAGTATTGATCAAAGCACCAGCCCCATACACAGATCTAAGCAAACGACTAATGGGAAAGCAAGCCCCAATTACCCAACTGACTGATGGGAAATATGATTTCATTTGGTTGGCACCACAGACAGTAAACAAGTCCTCTTTGCCTCCAAGAAGAGAGAGGGAGAGAGAGGGAGAAAAGGAGGGAAAGAGAGAAGGATGATGATAGCTTGTTCCCTCCACCAGTTCGATAGTCCTGTCTGCACGCGCGCGCGCGTGTGTGTGTGTGTCTCGGGCTATCGTCAATGTTTGATAGCGTCTCATTATGTTAAATGTGTCTGGCTCACCTGTAGTGTGCTGTGGAGTCCGTGCAGTTCGATATGGGCCTAAACAGTCTCCTAGTTGAACGAACAGATTTTTCTTTGTTCTTAAATAATTGACTGTGTGAAATGAGCCTTGGGGGTGTGGGGTGTGTGTGGGTGTGTGTTGTTGTGTTGTGTGTGGAGGGGGGAGTGCACGAAAGACAGGCAGACACTGCATACATCTCAACTATTGAATTCCCATTTAGTGTCGTCCTTTTTTTACTCTTTCTTTCTCTTGCTCCCTCTCTCTTCTCTCTCTCTCTCTCTCTCTCTTCTCTCTCGTCTCTCTCTCTCTCGCTCTCTCTCTCTCTCTCTCCTCTCTCTCTCTCTCTTCTCTCTCTCTCTCTCTCTCTCTCTCTCTCCTCTCTGATTCTCTAATCCTGGCACAGTCTCTCGCTTGTTCATGTTCTCTCACTGAGTGATCTTCTTTCTCTTCTCTCTCTCTCTTCATTTCTCGGTGCATCTTCTCTCAGTCCCTCTCCCCAGACTACTCTTTATACTGTGCTCCCTCCCTGCTCCCTCCCTTCCTCCGTCCCTCTCTCTCCCCCCCCCCCCCCCTCTCTCTCTCTCCTCCTGCAGAGTCAATGACGGCTGTGTGATGGTGAGCTTCAGAGACAGGAGTCTGGATCTCCTTATGGAGATAGTGCAGGGCAGAGTGTCAATATATGCTGGTCACACAGACAGAGAGAGACAGAGAGAGAGAGAGGGAGATACAGAGAGCAAGTGAAGAGACAGAAAGAAAGAGAGAGGAGGGAGAGCAAGCAAGAATGGGCAAGAGGGAGATGCTAGCAGTAGCAGCAGATAGCTGAAACACACAGTGACTCAGCACTTTCTGGGCCTCCATTTTGACATGAACAGCACCATCTTGCAGATTGACTGCCTTTACTGGGTTTACCTGAGCGTCCCTTTCAGAACCTTCCGATTTCAGATCATGTGCGTCCGTTGAGATAAAAGCACGGTGGGTGGACGTGTGGGGCATGGCAAAGCCAGAGCAAAAGGGAGGGATAAAAGGACAGAGAGAGATGGTGAAAGAAAAGAGAAGGATAGAGGGAGAGAGAGAGAGAGAGAGAGAGAGAGAGAGAGAGAGAGAGAGAGAGAGAGAGAGAGAGAGAGAGAGAAAATGAAACAGAGAGAAACAGAAGAAAGACTATGTGAGGAGCCAGGGGTAACAGTTTCATCAGTGCAGCTTCGCTGCATTCTGATAGATCTATACGTCTGTGTGTTTCATTCGCTAGACAGACAGGAAATCATAAGTCACGGTCTATAAACCCTGGCGGTGAACGTACTTCAGGAGACAATGTCCTTGCGGCTCGGATTAGAGGGGAGGAGGGGGCGGGAACGGCGATACACCTGACTCCATGTTCTGCCTCACACCTGTTCACGAGTCTGACTCCCACTCTCTGACTTTGACTCTGACTGACTCCCTCTCTAAATCTGACTCCTACATTGACTTTAACTCTGACTTTAACTCTGACTCCTTCTCTAGGACTCCTTCTTCGTGACTTCCTTCTCTATTTGACTCCTCCTTGACTTTAAACGCGACCTTCCTCTGACTCTTAAACTCTGAACTTTTCTGACTTTTGAGTCCATTCTCTGACTTAACTTTGACTGCTCCTCTGACTTTTGACTCTGACTTCTCTGACTGTAACTCTGACTCCTTCTTTGACTCCTTCTCTAATTTTGTCTCCTTCTCTAATTTGGACTCCTTCCCTGACTTTAACTCTGACCTTCTCTAACTCCCACTCTGAGTCCTCTGACTTTGACTCCTTCCCTGACTTTGACTCTGACTTAGACTTCCTTCCCCTTATCGTCTCTGACTTTGACTCTCCCCAAAACCATCTCTAATTCTGTCTCTGTCCCTGACTCTGTGTTTGTCTTTGACTTTGAGTCTGTGTGTGTGTGTGTGTGTTTACGGCTGGGGGCAAAACCGAGCTAACCGAGATTAACTACTGAAACACCTAAATATATCACTTTGGCAGCCACCCGTCGCACCGAGCCCTGAGCTGCAGCATGTCGCTGTGTCCACGGCTAAAAACAAAAGTGGTTTTACTCGTGGTGACCCTTTACAGTCACCACAAACCATGGCTCGTCTCAGCCGGGTACCCACACACGTGGGTGTTTGTGTGTGTGTGTGTATTTTCGACGTCTGTATTTGTATGCATCTCAGAACCCCTAACGCTCAACAAGGGCTCCTAAAAGCCCGCCACGGATCACCAAAGATCCCCTCAGGTTTTAATTAGATCGCCGAGAAATCTGTTCCACTGCACATCATCGGTATGCAACTCCTCCCCCCCCCCCCCCCCCCCTCACAGCCCCGCAAACCCAGAGGCCCGCTTGTTAAAATACTCCTCATATCTGCGCTGTGCGACGTGAATGGTGTCTGACAAGGCCGCTTGTCTGCCAATTGGAAGGAATCTCGCCGATGGAAGCGCCGTGCCAAGATAAAAGAGCCGCAGGTGTCGACGGTGGAGAGAGGTGATGAGGGGGGAGAGGGGGACGGCGGGAGAGGAGATGAGAGGAGGGGGAGAGGCAGTGCGGGGGAGGGAGAGGGGGGGATCGAGGTGGGGAGAGAGGGGAGACAAGGCGGAGAGGGAGAAACCGGGCGGGAGAGGAGCAGAGAGGAACGGGCGGAGCGAAAGAGAGAAGGCAAGGGGGGAGCAAAGGAGGAGAGGGAACACGCTCGGGCCGCCAAACAGAGGCGATGCCCCGACAGACAGAAAGACAAAGGCACAAAACAAGGCCCGGGCTCGGAAAGGCGGCGGCCCCTCGAGAAGAGCAGGGTCTGTTTTGAAAACATCAGATGTCCGCCACTCGGAGACACAGACAGACGCGTGGATATTTTTAGGAAGCGCTAAAAGCTCTGACTCAGTGGTTAACCGCTGAGCAGCGTCGCTCTGACCTGGGTGTGTGTGCGCGCATGTGTGTGCGTGTGCACCCTCGCGTGCTCGTGTGCGTCAAGGCTCGTTTCCTGAATGTCTCATGCATGGCTGCTGTTCTTTTTTTGGCTCTCACCGTGTTTTGTTTTTTGGGTGTTTTTTTTCTTCTCCCTCCCCTTTCTCCTGTTTTTTCCCTCGTTCCCTCTGGATAATCTGTCTCTGCTCCCAATTCTCCCTTCCTCACTCTCTGTCTCTCTCTCTCTCCTGCTCTCTGTGACGGGGGAACAGCTGTGAGATAGGACTCTGCCCCCCCCCCCCCCACACACACACACACGCACACACACAATCCGCCTCACTCCTAGTAGACAGCGCCCCGCGGCACCCCGCCCCCCCCCCTCCCTACCCCCGCACCCCTCCCTCTCCCTCCCCCAACACTGTCCCTTCTCATCCTGTCACTCTGGACCTACAGGGAGTGTTGTCTGCCAGGGGGGTGGGGAGTCTCCTTCTCCCCAGACAGTCGTGTTGTCAGGGGCCAGGTGCAGGCCAGACAGGCTACTTACATAAGTGCATCAGGCCACCTACGGTACACACACACACACACACACACGTTGTGACACTCGCTGTGTCCCCTCCCTCCTCTTCTTCGTTTTCTCTCTCTCTGTCACTTTGATTCACTCTCTTTCACTGCCCTCTCCTCGTTCGCTCAGTCTCTTACTCTCCCCCCTTTCTCGCTCTTTCTCTCTCTCTCTCTCTCTCTCTCTCATCTCTCTCTCTCTCTCTCTCTCTCTCTCTCTGTCTCTCTCTCTCTCTCTCTCTCTCTCTAGCTAGCTATCTATCCTCGCTTCAAAGGCTGGTCAGGAGGGGTGGGGCCCAGCAGTGTGTGTGTGTGTGTGTGTGTGTGGGAGGGGGTTGAGCAGCCAGATGGCACACACTCACATTTGTACCTTCCTTCCACTGCTGGTGGGGCATGAGGCGAGCATCACTTAAGCATTCCCAGAACGACTTCTGCAGGAACTAGAAGGTTCCTTCAGCCCAGTGTCGGCCCTGTTTCACCACAGGAACTTTTCCCAGAAGATTAGGCAAATGAGCCCGCTGATGAATGCATCGTATATATATAAATAGAATAGAATATAAATATTACATGAAATAGAATATATATATATATTTCGCATTGTAAAAATGTTTCCGCTCGCTTAACATGCCAGAGATTTTAGAAGACACTTTGTCATTGCGGTTTGCCAATTTTGTGCTCGGCATAAAAGTTTAATAAGTTTTGGACTTTGTCGTCTATTGAATGTTCGTCTGTTCTCCATGTTGATGTGTGTTTGCAACGAGAATGGCCCAGCTGCACACACACACAGCACAAACATATTTGACATTATAGAAATTCAATGTCGGTTGAATATCAGTTGAATATATGCTGCCACAAGTACTCGACCAATCAGAAAGGTTCAGCTCTGCAAGCCACACCCCAAACGTTCCAAGTATTTGGGAAAGCACTACCTTCAGAACAGGGACTTACGAGATCCTGCTTTTTGCTCAATTTAGACCCTGGTTCGTGCAGTGGAAATGCAGTGAGTTCCGTGGTAACGTTCCTGTGGTGGGATCGTGGCTTGAGGGAACCGGTTCCACTCTCTTCCCCCATGCTGACAGATGTTCCTCTGCTGTGTACCCTGAAGCAAGCGTTTCCTCCATAATCATCTCACA
Source organism: Thaleichthys pacificus (assembly GCA_023658055.1). Taxonomy (NCBI): domain Eukaryota; kingdom Metazoa; phylum Chordata; class Actinopteri; order Osmeriformes; family Osmeridae; genus Thaleichthys; species Thaleichthys pacificus. The sequence continues at coordinate 4,438,432 of CM042858.1, forward strand.
TCCAAAACATGGTGATTTGTTGCTGCGTGATCTAAACCTGATGTCTCTTGTTTGTTCCCAGCATTTGTGTTCCTGCCTTTCACCCGGGCATATGGCCTGCCCCGGGGGTCAAAGGTTATACAAGGATTAGATGGAATTAGGAGGTCAAACTATTTGCCCTCTCTGTAGGACACGAAGAGCCGCTGTTACTTTTTCAATGGCGTTGGGAAATTAAGCAGGCAAACGCTATCGAATTTGATATCGATTGTGTTTGCTTGCCATCGTTTCTGAGCAGTTCAGAAACGTTCACCCCCCCTTACCACAAATGAATGACGGATTTACAGCTTTCAGATCAGTTTCTCTGGCAAGGGGGAGGGAGGGTTGGGTTTGGTGGGTTTCTCCCGTCAGCGATGGTTGAGGATTAGGACCATGTTATCCTGGACAGGACAGGACACAACCCGACCCCCCCCCCCCTTAGACGACCTTCTGCGGCCAATGCGATCATTGAGGTCAGACGGTTCAGGCAAGATAAGGGCCCATGCAGGTTTCGTCTTGTGTATTTTTGACAGGATACATATCTGTAGATATGGCTACGTAGAAGTGGATTCGTGTGTACTGTTCCTGGTAAATGTTCGACATGGTCCCCGACTGAGCCTCCATGACAGGAGACCGTCACGGACAGGACGCCGTCATGGAGACTCAATGACAAGGTCATCCCACTCCTTCAGTCTAGCTCCCATCTCCCTCCCTTCGTCTGACCCTTACTCCCACCACCCCTCCTTCCTTTCCTCCCTTCCATCATTCCTCCATCCTTCCCTCCATTCCTCTGTTCCCTCCTTCTCTACCACTCAACTTCCCTTCCCTCTCTCCTTTCCTCCTTCCCATCCCTCTTCTCCGGGCCAGAACCAGAGGGGCCTGCTGTCATGCAGCCATGAGGCCCAGGGATTAGAGCGGCTTAGCATTAGCGACTCTGCTCATACTGAATACATTAGTATTAGCGTTAGCACGTTAGCTAGCACACGGGGGGCTGGCGACAGGGTGATAGCAGTGCAGGCTGATGAAAGGGGGAGATGGAAGGGAGGAGGGCGAGAGAGAGGGAGAAAGGGGGAGAGGGAGCGAGAGAGAGAGAGAGAGAGAGACAGTGGAAGGGAGGGAGACTGAGAGAGCGTTTGAGTGACTGATCTGGAGAACTCAGGAGACAGTGGATGAAGATGTGTTGTAATGAGAAGGGATTAGGGGAGGGGGGGGCGATGGGGGAAAGGGGGGGGGGGTGGTTAGCATAATTACACATCTCCACAAGTTAGAGGGAGCGAGGGAGAGAGAGAATAGGGAGAAAGAGAGAAAGAGAAGGAGAGAAAAGAACATGCCTCAATGTCCCACTTTGTTCCCCGCTCTCTCTCATTTTCTCTCTCTTTTCAGCACCACGCAACATCCGCCTATTCAACCGCAACTGAGAGAAAAAGAGGGAAAGAGAGACAGAGAGAGAGAGAGAGAGAGAGAGAAAGAGAAAGAGAGAGAGAGAGAGAGAGAGAGAGAGAGAGAGAGAGAGAGAGAGAGAGAGAGAGAGAGAGAGAGAAAGAAAGAGAGCGCGACCGAAAGAAAACCCAAAATGGCTCGGAGATACGCAACGGAATTAGCTGTAATTGGAGGCCATTTAAAAGCATAATAACTCGGCAGCCTTCTCAGTGGGGAAGCGACGTTCAGGGAAGCTTTCTGATTAAAACAGGAGACTCCGTTCTAAACCCTTTGTATGTGTGTGCGCGCGCGTGCGTATGCGTGTTTTCCGAGCGAGCAGTATCCTGTCACGTCCGACAGCGAGACGCGCCTCCCCATCGCTCGTCCCGGTCGAGCGAGGGCGGGGCTGTGATGGTGCGTTGGGCGCGGGCCACCTGAACGCCCCAGCGCGGAGCGGCGCCATTTCGGAGCGCGATCACAGACGCCGGCGGCGGACGCGATCGCAGACGTACAGGCCTCGATCACACGCTCGCGGATCCTTTCAAGCTCAGCTGATGGATGTACAACAAGTCCCCGCCATCTGTAAACGACAGGGATGAATTGGAGGACGAAACAAGCGATGATCGGGGGGGGGGGGGGGGGGGTGAGGAGGGGGGGGGGTTTGTCGTAACTAATGTGTGGCGCTGAAGCGCCAAATGGCACATTTTCTGTTTTGTTTCACACAACCCTAAAAAAACGAAGGCCGTGCGCGTTTGTGCGTGTGTGTGTATAGTTTGTGTGCGTGTATAGTGTGTGGGGCAGTATGTGTGTGTGTGCGTGCGTGCGCGTAGAGGTATGTTTGAGTGGGTAGGGTGTGTGTGCCTGTGCTCATAGGTATGTGTGTAGGTGAGGTGTGCATGTGGGCTCTTAGGTAAGTGTGTGCGGCTAGGGTGTGTGTGTGCGCAGGTATGTGTGTCTGGGTAGGGTGTGCGTCAGGAAAATCCTGGTGTGTATAATGGATTTTGTAATGCAGCTGGGGTAGACAGGTGGAGGCGGATTCTGTGCATTACACACACATACACACACACACACACTCACACACACAAACACACATATACACACACCCCACAACAGCTCAATGCGTGGGGCAGAAATCCCTACGGCCCATAATATATGCTCTCGCTCGCTCACCCAAGCCGGAGGTCTCAGTTCATTTGGTTTTTAACTGTTATAAATTGTCCCACTTGAGTCCCTGTTCTCCTCTCCCTTCAACTGGCCTGCAGCACTGTAACAAACAGGAACGAGTCTACCCCCACCCCCCCCACCATCCCCCCCACCCCCCAAAACACACACACATGCCCTGCAGCCAACACTCTACTGGAATATTGCAGTGTGTGTGTGTGTGTGTGTTTGGGTGGGGGGGTGGGGGTTGTGTGTGTGTGTGGGGGGGGGTTCTTGTGTGTGTGGTGGGGTGTGTGTGTGGGTGCGTGAGAGGTTCTGATTACTTGATTTGTTTGCGAGGAAGACGCTAGTGTGAAATTTCATCCCACCAGGCACAGATGGGCAGGCTTCTCTCTCTCTCACACACACATAGAAACACACACACACCACTACACACTCCATTCATGACAGACACTGTATGTACAGAAGGACACGTGTCCTCAATTAGATCCAGCCTACACCAACGGAACATTCCGCCATAGCAGAGTGGAGAATCAAGAGTGAGACTGAAAACAGGTTCTTGTACACAGTCAATTAATAACGCGAATGCACACACACACACACACACACTCAATTAATGTGAACATGCATCTCAAGGGAATGCCATTTCAATTAAGCATGCCTGCTGTTAGCGTTCCTACGAGAGAGGCTGAAACACACACGCATACACACACAACTGTAGTTATGAGAGGCGAGCCCTTAAATACAACCCTATCTCTATGACAACACGTTCCTGTAGCTCAAGGCCTGTATGCAGCCATTGTGGACACTGTTGAGAACGTTCCGGTGGGCTGCATGGGCTAGCATCAACATGTAGCTTCACAGATTGATGAAATTAGGCTGAGTGTGTGTGTGTGTGTGTGTCAGAGAGAGAGAGAGAGAGAGAGAGAGAGAGACAGAGAGAGAGAGAGATCCTCAGTCTGTTTTCCCTATGTCGGCCCAAGCTTTTGAGGCCTAGGTAGCCAATGTCGTTTATCCTTTCCCCCTCAATGTCTCTCTTTCCATATGTTTGTTTCTCCTCTTCCTCGCTTCCTTCTGACACTTTACTGCAAAGAATCAAGCGGAGCTGGTTGATGCAGGGGGACGTGAGACATAGCGCCTCATCAGCAGCGCGTCACTAGCAGCGCGTCATATCACGCAGTAGGGGCACACCTTCTTAGCAGAGCGGGCTATTTCATCAGGATATCGCTGCACTCTGCTTTGCTAGTGCAACACAGGTTGCTTTCTGTTTAATCTGCTGCCTCCGCCTCCCCGGCCTCCACCCTTGGTTCTGTGTTTCCTGTCGTAGGGGGAATGCGTCGCTGCTCTCTGCTCGGAGGTCGAGACGGTGTCTCCGTTGGGTGCGGCAGGGAGCCGATGCAAGCAGAACCATAATGCCAAATCAAGTGTTACAACCGTGTGTTGTACCATGTGAAATAAAGTATCAAGTAATACTATACTGAGTCCTCCTGCCTGAACCATAATAAATGTCCTATTACTTTCAATGACAAGTGTGCTGGTTCTTCTCAATGTCACAATCTTCCCACTCCTGAAGCCTGAATTAATCGTCATATTGTTGGAATGCGTGTGTCTATCTGAGCTATGTTTTCAACGTGAGGTTGAGCTTGTCCCTGTTATGAATGGTGCTTTCATTTTCTCTTCATTTCTCCCTCTCATCCTCCTCCTCGCTCTCCCCATCTCTTTCCCGTTCTCACACCCACTCCTTTCGTCAATAGGTCTGATTGATTAGCCAACAGCTAGCTCTGTGTGTTGGTGTGTGCATGCGTGCGCGTGTGTGTGTGTGTGTGCTTGGTGGCCTTGACTGATCTGTTGAACTCATCTGCAGTTTCGTACATCGCTTTGCTCAATGATTACATGTAAATGTGTGTGTGTGTGTGTGTACACACGCAGGCATATGTGTGCGAGTGCATGCTATTCACTGTGTGTAAGCATGGGTGTGTGTTGATGTGCCTCCGTTTGTTTCCGGCTAACGTGTTAAAGCAAGCCCACGTGTGCACGTGTGTGTGTGTGTGTGTGTGTGCGATTCGGCCCGCGTCCAAAGATGTATCCTGCGTCCACTGGGGAAATAAAAACCCATTCTGATTATCTGGGGCCCAACGGGAGTCATTCCATGTGAAATCCGAATCATCCAAAAAACGAATATTAACACACAAACGACGACAACAACACCAAAGGAGTCACAAAGAGTGACACGCGGCGGGCGCGGCGGCTTCAGAGATGACACGCGACCGTCTCAATTTAGCGTCCGTTATCAAAGCAGACCGAGGCTCTGGAGACTCCCCATCTCCCTTCTCATCTGGTTTTGCTCGCCCTTATCTCTCCGCTGTCGGTTTGGCCTGTGTGCGTGCATGTGTGTGCGTGAGAGGGAGTGTGTGCGTGCGTGTGTGTGTGTGCGTCGTCACATGTCGACGTGTTTGTGCTGTGATTTGCTCGGGGTGAATTTATTTCTGCCAAGAGAGTCCCCACACAATATCAGCGCAAGCGTGATATCTAGTGCCATCTAGACATGGGCGTCCATACATTTACCTCTCACTAAGAATCCCTGCTCTCCTGTGCTATGCATAAACCCACCCTCGCAGCCCCTGACTGGGAATAGGTATTCTATACAGTAATAGAACTGGGTATTAACTGGATCCAGATATGACCACATATGACCTAATGCAGGTCTTACCTAGATCAGCCCTGAGGTTTAACAAATAGCAAAACTAGGTTTTACCTAGGCCAGACCTAGGCATTACCTGGAGTCAGATGGCTGAGCGGTGTGGGAGTCGGGCTAGTAATCTGAAGGTTGCCAGTTCGATTCCCGGCAGTGTCAAATGACGTTGTGTCCTTGGGAAAGGCACTTCACCCTACTTGCTTCGGGGGGCATGTCCCTGTACTTACTGTAAGTTGCTCTGGATAAGAGTGTCTGCTAAATGACTAAATGTAAATGTAGACCATACTGTGACTCATTGCATTAGGTGAGAGGAAAGTTAGCATCAAATCACATTCACACATTCAGATCTGGTCTCCACTTAAAACAGGAAGCAAAATTTGTGAAAAACAGAATCCCGTACAGCAATGTCTATGGACTCTGAACAGTCTTTTCTTTCTAACATGAAAAGGGGTTCTACGGGGGACTTCTTTCCAGAAGGTTCCTCTGCAGTTTCAGACGGGTTCCGTAAAGCACAGTTTGCAGAGTGTATTATGTAAATCTGTGAGCAACAGGACTGCTTAAACTGAAGCCTGTGACACCGTCATCGCCTAATCAGATATGGATGGCGTCAACTGTAAGAGGTTTTTCTACTCAACGTCGACCATCCCAACGACAGGAATCCAGACAGCCATTGTCTCTGCGATCTCTTTATTCTGGCGTGCATGAGATTAGTGACACGCCGTCAGTCACCATTTTGATTTATTTTTTTTTATAAAGAAAACGGGCGCTTCAGATTATCTCAGGATTAGCCTGTGAGAGCCGAGACCTCACCTTCCAAGAGATGACGACAAGAGCGGAGGTTTTGGAGGCGGATGGGAAGAAAACACGGCAACAAAACAACGAAAGCGGGAGAGCGCGCGGCGGCGCAAAGCGGCGAAGAGAAGGCTTCTCTTCGCTTCTCATGTGTCCATGGCGATGAGGCGGGCCGAGGGATTTGATCTGTATTCGACGCGTCACCCAAGAAACCGCTCACGGCACAGCCTACCCAGAATGCTTTGCTCTGCTACATGAAAGAGGTGGGGCAGGTGGCAGGTCGAGAGAGCGTGTGTGCGTGTGTGTGTGTCGGTGTGTGTGTGTGTGTAATCCCTGATTCCCTTGAAGAGGATGTGTGCTCCAGGCACCCCCCACCCCTCACCCCCATCCCCTTCATTTCTCCAACTGTCTTTCTGTTTTAACTTTCTTTAACACCTGGAAGAACAAAAGACTGACTTTGATCACGGGAAATCCCTACCCGGTTCGGCTGGGAATCCAGAGGAACAGTGTGTGTGTGAGTGTGCGTGTGTGCATGTGTGACGTGTGTGTGCATGTGTGTGTGTAAACGCAGTCTGAGAAGCCGGGTCACGTGTGCTCTGAGGATTATTCAAATTCATAATGTCAGATGAGAAGTCAAACCTGGGTACATGTATTCCTCTCAGCAGACGTCACCTACCCAATCCTGAAGGCTATGGACAAACACACACACGCCAACGCACACGCACACAGATTCTCTGGTGGGAGCCAGTGTTTACACACAAAAACAACACAAGGCGACTTGTTATCAGTCGCTTTCCCACGCTGCGGAGATACCGAGCCAAACACCAGGGATGGAGGGATGAAGGGAGAGAGGGAGAGGAGGGATAGAGGGTCAGCTCTGCAGCTTAGAGTCCCTCCGCTGAGATAAACTCTGGGCTGCAGAGACGCGGGGCAGAGGAAGACCGGCGCGCACGCTCACGTACGGACGCACGCCGCACACGCTTGCACACACACAGCAGAAGTGAGTGGATCTGAAGGCTCTTGTCTGCTCTGTACCTCTCACGACCACCCCCCTCCTCCAGCATCCCCCCCTACACCCTTTCACCCCCCCCCCGTTACGTAACTACATCATTAGCATAGCAGGCCGCGGTTCTCCCCAGCTCGTCTGATGTGGGCAGAGCGCTCTAATGCTGGTAAACATGCTTTGGTAAACAAGTCAGAGGCTGTGTCACTGAACGCTTTACTGAACCCTCTACTCAACACTGTACTGAACCCTCTACCCAACACTGTACTGAAACCTCTACTCAACACTGTACTGAACCCTCTACCCAACACTGTACCGAACCCTCTACTCAACACTGTACTGAACCCTCTACCCAACACTGTACTGAACCCTCTACTCAACACTGTACCAAACCCTATACTCAACACTGTACTGAACCCTCTACCCAACACTGTACCGAACCCTCTACCCAACACTGTACTGAAACCTCTACTCAACACTGTACCGAACCCTATACTCAACACTGTACTGAACCCTCTACTCAACACTGTACTGAACCCTCTACTCAACACTGTACCAAACCCTATACTCAACACTGTACTGAACCCTCTACTCAACACTGTACTGAAACCTATACTCAACACTGTACTGAACCCTCTACTCAACACTGTACTGAACCATCTACTCAACACTGTGCTGAACCCTCTACTCAACACTGTGCTGAACCCTCTACTCAACACTGTACTGAACCCTCTACTCAACACTGTACTGAACCCTCTACTCAACACTGTGCTGAACCCTCTACTCAACACTGTACTGAATCCTCTACTCAACACTGTGCTGAACCCTCTACTCAACACTGTACTGAACCCTCTACTCAACACTGTACTGAACCCTCTACTCAACACTGTACTGGACCCTCTACTCAACACTGTGCTGAACCCTCTACTCAAAACTGTACTGAACCCTCTACTCAACACTGTACTGAACCCTCTACTCAACACTGTACTGAACCCTCTACTCAACACTGTACTGAACCCTCTACTTAACACTGTGCTGAACCCTCTACTGATGACTCAGCTCTACACCATCAAGAGCGAAGCCTTGTGAATGTGACCTGCATGCTGTGGCACTCTGTAGGCATGCACAGACACATATGCCCACACACACACTGCAGATACCCGCAAACTCATACGCTGCAAACACACACACACACACCACAGACAGCCACACTCACATACTGCGGACCAACACACTCACGCACTGCAGACACAGTCACACACTGCAGACACACACATTTGCACACACACTGCAGATACACACCCACACTCTGCAGACACACACACACTTACTGCACAGGATGTCATGAATAAGCACTCGCATTATCCTCTTCAGGAATCCTCAAAGGCCTCTTCAAATCCCAATAAGAGGGACAATGTCCACCAGACACACACACACACACACACGCACACACACACACATCAGCCTGGAATCAATTCTATTTTTATTTTTAAGTTTTATTTTTATTCCAACTCACGGCCACAATCATACAGTACCAACACCATCCTAAACAAACAAAGGCCATCCTGAACCAAACACCATGGCTGTGTGTGAGTAGGGATGACGACATGATATGTTGTGTCAAGGGCCCTCTGTGTAAACACGCACACACACACACACACACTGTGGGAATGTTGCTCTGGTGGCAGCAAAGGGGACTTTTCATCCCACATCTACTGACAGGGACAGCCTGATTAACTGCCAGAGTGACCCCCCCCCCCCTGCAAAACACACACACACACACACATACACACAATGTGTGCCCTGTGTATCTTGTGGACCCGGCTTTCGGTGACAGAGACAGCCTGATATACAGCCAACGGGACACACAAACACGCGCGCACGCGCACATGCAACGAGTGACAGAGCCGCGGGTGATAAAGAGCCAGAGGAAGGCTTTGGGAGATCAATAAAGTCTTCACTGTGAGGCGTCTACTGACAAGTCATTACCACAGAGGCCACGAGGAATGGCCTTCATTACCACTGGTTATTAATGAGGAATTCTCACTATGCACACAAACACACACACACACATACATACCCCCGGCACAAGCACATTCAGCAACGGAAAAACATGTTTTCCTTAATTCTGTTTTCTGGCTTAAGCTGAACTCAAAGTTGTGTTTGTACACCCGCTGGAGTTGCTGCGTGACACTATTATCTATCCAGACAACGTAAACTGTACGCTGGAAGGACAACGCCGTTTGAGTGACTGTTTATTTATATGAGAAAAGTGAAGACATGGATTGGATAGATGAATATTCTAACATTGCCAAAGGGTTTGAACATGGTATTACTATCAATATATTAACAAATCTAAGAAAGTGAGTGTGAAGGCGGGCCGTCTTCGGGGCGGTACCCATGTGCCGTTACCTTAGAGAGAGATTGCGATTTAGGTGAGGAGAAAAGGCGCGGATGCGCGAGGTGACGGGCGTGACGCCAGCGCCGCGGTTTCGAAGTTATATTCTAGGTGCAGCAAGAATGATCGGTCTATCTCTGCCTCTCTATCACACACTTTCAGTCTCCCCTCCCCTCCGTCTCTGCTCCGTGGTGGCACCGCTGGCCTATATTATTCATGTCACGGTTTCTGTCGACTCTCTGACACTCTGACCTTGTCACGCATACGTACCCACAGGCACACACTAGTGCGCGCGCACACATGCATACACACACGCACACACACGCCAAGTAGCACGCTCAAACAGCTTACCCTGACCTTGCCCTATGCGTGATAGGATTCTGTTGATACCTGGACCAGGGAACCTACAGCCGGTACCGCAAGGTGTTAATTCAGCACGCAACCCGCATAGACAAACACACCACCATATACACACATTTTTTTTACCACGTTCTATATGAGAGCCCTTATCTTCCAATATACTGAGTCGAATTGCCTTCGCTTTAGGTCTAACTATAATAAAATAGCTTATTTCTCAAGTAACCTCAGTTGGCATGCTAAAATTATTTAAACACACTCAGGTAAAAATTAATTTCAAAACTCCCGAGACGAGTCTACGCATGAGAACAAGATGGAAACGTCGAGTTCAATTTTATTATCCTCGATCCTACTCCCTATCTATCGGAATGCGTTATGATGAATGCGACGTAGAAAAATAAGTACCTCATATAAAAACAGCCCATGCAACACCGTTGGCCAAGTGCGTGCTTAGCATCTGTCTGCCCCTTGGGCGTCTACAGCACTGCCTTTTACAAACCGTGTCATAGAAAGTCAACAGTATACCAAATAAATGTCCATGTAACAGACTACGTTAAACTACATTATCAGTATATGTTCTATGGTAGTCAGTGACGGGGGGCGGACTGCAAAATAACCAGTGTTTTAAGAGCTGGCAAAACAATGGGCGCACAGTGGATGTGTCTATTTGCGTTGTTTTTAGGTGTCATGTCTGGAGAATGTCTTTTTGTTCGTTCGTATGCTGCGTAGTGGCAAAATCCCATTTAACGACTATGCAAATACTCGTTCATTCCCGTTGATTAGCATACGCGACCCTGTTCGTGACAGGACAAAGTATGTATCAAACACACAAACGCACATGCGAGCGCACAATGAGACCAGACACACACACACACACACACACATAATGCAATTAGCATAAAGCAAGGAGCACTATGATTATAACGCCCAAAGCGACCCCTGCACCATCTACGCAATCCAGTCGACCTCCCAATCTTCACATACAGGCTAGGACACGCACAAAGGCACACGCCCGTGCGCCTTCAAGTTGGACCACGTCTTACCTTTAACAACAATCCCGCAGACACTGTAGAGTGTCAAGATCAAATGGTGCTTGAGATTCATCCTGCCTTCCGTTCTGCTCTTTCTCCTCCGCTCTTGTTTCTCCTCACCGTTTTCCCGGGCTCCGCGACGGGTTCGTTATCCAGGTACGGTCCTTTTTTTTTGTTAGTGCGAACAAGCGTACGAATAAGGGTCCACGCGCAAACCAACCGGTGTGGGTTTTTTTGTTTTTTTGTTTTGTATCTTCACTTCGGCGTAGTTCCGTTGACGTCCCGGGAGCTCAGAAGTAGGCACCGGTGAGAATGAGCTTGTTCGCTCGCACTGCCGTACGGTCCTACAGTGTAAGGAGATGCTTACCAGCTACACACACACTTTGCTCCGCTCTGCTCTCGCGCACAAGATCGCCAGAGTGCAGCCTGGAGCAGGAGAGCACGAGCCAGCGACTGAGTCCCGCCCACACCGTTTTGACAGGCGGGAGCAGTTAACCAATCATGGCTGCGCCGAGGTTAGGCGAGGAATCGATTCTACTATATTGAGGCTGAACGGACCAGATTACCGAAACGGAGCTCCGATACGAAGAAGAACTAGAACGGGATCCACATAATACCAAAGGAAGAAACCAAAGAATCTCTGGTTCCCGAATGATATCTCTGCAAAGGAGGAATTGGACAACAGGGCGAGTGTGTAGTCAGCATAGGAGAGAGGGGTGCTTATTCCTGGAGAGGGTGAGCGAAGGAGAGTCCACGATGAGGTAAAATCAGGTGTTTAAAGTCGCTGACTTGGAAAAGGATGGATTGGAAGGGGAAAGCTTTACCTTGTTCATCATTCATTAGAAACAACATCGATAGTCTCACATGCTCTCTCTCTCTCTCTCTCTCTCTCTCTCTCTCTCTCTCTCTCTCTCTCTCTCTCTCTCTCTCTCTCTCTCTCTCTCTCTCTCTCTCTCTCTCTCTCTCTTAACAGCATGCAGTCAGCAACCCACAATCTCCCTCTAACACACAGCCCCTTGATATACTGTCCTGAAACGCGTTTTATCCCCAATACACACATACACACGGACCAATACGAACAAACACACATAACAACACACACACACAGACCAACACACACATACACACAGGCCAACAGACATATAGACCAACACACACATACACACGGACCAACACACACACACATGAAGCTTGCGCAAGTTCAATCAGGCAAGACCGATCCCTGCACTCGGGCTTAATCGTAGCATACACTACTCACTCCCCCCGCTAAGAACGCCCTACCTTCCCCCGTTCCCTGGGCGGGCGGTCACTGGGGTTCAGGTCGATTAGCGCTCCCGCTATCAATTAACGGCGTCACATGATCCGTGCCTTTAAATATGATTCTCTCCCTGTGTAGTTTGTCCATGCTATCAAGTGCGCGACCCTCCACCACCCCGTCGCCACCCGGTTCCTGTCTCAGTCTTCGGCTCGATTGGTCGTCGGCTGCCGCCACCGCCACCAGTGTCTGGACTCCGTGGGGGATTCTTCTTCGGGCGTTGGGCAGGCGCCCGTTGATCTATTTAATTCCCCGTGGGGTTCAAGCTCCAAATACCATAATACATTTATTATCCTGTAATAAACATCATTTCACTCATCCCAGGTCTCTCCTGATTGAAATACACACCTATCATCACACACATATACACAGACCAACACACACATACACACGGACCAACACACACACACGTACACACATATCATCACACACATATACACAGACCAACACACGGACCAACACACACATACACATGAACCAGCACACACACACACCGAGACCAACACACTCTGTTCCCTGCTCCCTTTACACAAACATGCAGACCCTGTAACACACTCACCACACAATCTCTCTCTCAAACACACACACACACACTGCTGTGCATTCTAAATGACATCACCTGCATCATATCCGACTATTGTTCCCGGGCAACCTAATGTTACCTGTCACATGTTGCTTTGCTGAGTACTAAAAGCACTTTGACTGGAATAAAAGACAGATCGAGAGAGAGAGAGCGTGTGTGCATATGTGTGTGTGTGTGTGTGTGCTGAGAGCCACTCCATTACTGAAATGGTCCTTTTGTGTTTACAGTATGTGTGTGTGCGGAAGAGAGAGAGAGGGGGGGGGGGGGAATTGAAACTTCTGAAGGTCAGTATTATGTGTGATTGACCAAACCCCATTCATGCAGAAACACCATCAAAGATTCTCAATTTTTGCTCTGCCATGTCCACCAGGGTTAGGGTTGGCTTCATCCCATTTTATCTGTGTGACACACTCACTCACACACACGTACTCACACACGTACACACACACACACCATGGGCACTGGGACACACGAGGCCTACACACAACACAACAATACAGTACTCTCAGCATCCGTTTGGCAGAGACGTGTTGGATACTTCATGAATGTGCTTCTCAATGCTAAATGATTAGGCCAGACTGAAAAAAACCATTGAGTCGAATGTGTAGGAGAGGAGAAGAAGAGGAGGAGAGGAGAGAGAGAGGGCTGAGAGGAAGGATTGAAGAGTGCACGGACGAGGACAGCGAGAGAGATGTGGGAGGGAGGGGAGGTGGGGAGGAGAGGAGACAATAAAGGAAGAGAGAGCGAGGGAGAGGGAGAAAGAGGGTAGAGAAAGAGATTATGCATGGCAACGGTGAGAAGAATTCTAAATGGGCGGAGATGAGCTGGCCAACACATGGAGCAGCTCTCTGGCGGGGAGGCTGTTTATCTTTGCATGTGTGTGTGGTTACCTTGGTGTCTTTGTGTTTGTCTCCGAGGGTGTGTGTGTGTGTGTTACCGTCAGCTGACAATGATAATCCAATACAGCGTCAGCTAGAAGGGAAGCTAATTTGGTTTTCTGTGAAGTTGGCGTGACGTGTGTGTTTGCATCGGCTGTAAGCCTGTCTTGTGTGTATGTGTGTGTGTGAAGCAGGGTGTGTGTGTGTGTGTCCTGGTTAGCTGACTGGGCCTCACTGTGTGAATGTTTTGGTTTACTGTCGCTGACATGGTTGGCATCAGTGTGTTGTTCAAAACATCATGAACAGCTGGTGTGTGAAGTGTGTGGTGGTGGTAACACACACACGCACACACTCACTCGCACACTGGTTTTCAGAGGCCAGCATCTCTTCCTCTCTCTCTGTCTCTCTTTCCCTCTCTTCCTCTCACACGACACACCATATTTAGCTTGTTGGGACCAAAATGGAGAGCAGTCAGTCTGGTCCTCCCCTCTGTTCCTTGTTCAATGTTGATGATGTTATGGACCAGGGGGGGACTGCAGTCTCTCTCTCTCTCTCTCTCTCTCTCTCTCTCTCTCTCTCTCTCTCTCTCTCTCTCTCTCTCTCTCTCTCTCTCTCTCTCTCTCTCACACACACAAACGGTTTGCAGAGCCAGGAACCCTCTGGAGCAGAACTGCCATGCTTCCACTGCAAGTCAAGCTCATTCTGGGGGCCCTTAAGTGGACACACTGGCATTTACACCGCGGACACACACACACACACTTTCTGCTCCATCTCCAGCCCGTGAGAAAGGTGCTGAAAATTGGCTGAATTCACGCCAGCCGCTTAGCAATGATGAGCGATGTGTGTGTCTCTGTGTGTGTGTGTAGACCATCAGTCCAAATTGTTCCGGTTCCCCTCGGTTTTCCTCAATTCCGTGCCTGTGTGCCGCCGGTGAATCCGCAGGATGGCGCGTGTGTGTGTGTGATCAACCGCATCGAAATTTAGACAGGAGGGAAGGGGAAAAGGAAAGAGAGATAGCGAGAGACCGAGGGAGAGAGAGATTGCGGGGAAGAGAGAGGCGCTTGGTTCGAGGCGGTGGGTCTCCACCTCGGCCAGCTAAGGTATGCTCGCCACGCAGGAAGGAAACCGGCGCAAGTTCACTTCTCTACATCATTTAGAAAGCGAGAGATGAGAGCTCGTCTCTTCTCTCAATTAAAACACACACACACACACACTTTCAAAAGGCCTTGGGCGGTGCGCAGCTACCTTCAAGGGAAGAGACCATAAATGCCTAATTAGCAGATTCCACTTTGGGAGTGGAAAAAATGGTCCCACTCAGCACTTTTTTCTAAACACTTTTATTTTGGGTTATTTTTTATTTGGTATTAATCTCTGGTAGCTAAAGAGGGGTTGACTCAGTAACACTCATCTGCATTCAACCCCAGGTGTGCCCGTCCAGTAACCCGTCCACCAAAAAAAAACCCAGCCTTCACGCAACTCTCTCATCTCTGAGACATGCTGACGGGCGACACCGAGGCCACTCTGCTAACACTTTAGATGACCCCCCCTCCAACACACACACACACAGTCACCCCAACAGACACACACATACACAGCCCCCCAACACACACCCCAACACACACACAGCCACCCCAACACACATACACAGGCCCCCAACACACACCCCAACACACACACAGCCACCCCAACACACACACATACACAGCCCCCCAACACACACCCCAACACACACACATACACAGCCCCCCCCCCCCCCAACACACACAAACAGCCACCCCAACACACACACACAGCCCCCCAACACACACACAGCCACCCAAACATACACACACACATACACCCAGCCCCTCCCCCCCCCCCCATCGCTACAGTGGTGTGGACAGTATGTGCACCATGGCTTTTCAGTTTGTTTGTTCCAAAACACTGCAGACCTTCTCTGAGTAGCTGATATCCATCTGTCGGGATCGATCCCTGCGATAAAACTGACGAGAAATTGAAAACAAAAAAAAGAAGACAGATCTCGGTGAGATATCGGTGAAGAGCGATAGGTAGGTGGAATCCACTGTATGGATTTTTGTTGTTGTTTTCATTCACCACCAATACTTTTACAAGTCTACGGTATATCGATTCCGTTTTCTCACGGTGGACATGGTGTTGCAGCCAAACAAAAACCCCTCGCTCTCATCTTTTCCTGTCTAACGAGGAGCGGCCCCTCGCCGGCCAATCGCACGGCTCGCCGCGGCGTGACAAGCGAGGTGGCTGGTCTCACGCTTGACCAGTCAGGAGTCGGCGTCTGTTCTCTGTTGACGTGGAGGCAGTGTGACAGTGGAACAGCATCGCCTAGGCCTCCTGCGGAGTGCCCCCCTGCTTGCACGCGCGTGTGTGCGGGGAGAAGGTGTCCAAATGTGTGTGCGTGGACACGTGTTCTCGGGCGTGCTGGTGTGAAAAGTGCATGGGCGCGTGGACGCGCCGGCGTGTGCCCGTGTCCATGTGTGTCTGTGCGAGGGCTTGTCCGTGTGTGTGTGCGTGCCCGCGCGCGTGTGTGTCCGTGTGTGTGTGTGTGTGTGTGAGACTGATGGCTGAGGTGTGATTGGGGTTTAATGAGAGGCGAGGACGGCTTCCCTGTCTCCTCTCAAGGTCACACGCTGATAAACAGGGGTGCCATGGTGATGTACGATGCTGGTGTGAGTGCATGTGTGTGTGTGCGTGTGTCAGCATGGGTGTGTACGTACGTGCACGCGTGTGTGCTGATCTACAGCTATACGGACATTCAACCTTGTCAGTCAAGGTCTGACCAGGCCTGGACTCTACGGTTTAAACCCCAGATAGGACTGGGCTCTCAACACCGTCAGACCCCTTGGAAACAGAACCAGACTAGATCCTTCCCAATTCCTCCCCCTCCCCATGGGTCCACTTGTTATTTTCGACGTGCACGAGAACTCTCTCATTCTCTCTCTCTTCCTTCATCCTCAGCCCCTGCTCCTTCTCTCCGTCTCCCCCCTTTAGATCTCTCAGAGGGACGGAGAGAGGGGGGTGGGGGGTTGGAGAGTGAGGAGGAGGGGGAGGGAGGGAAAGGCAGGGAAAAAGGGTTTGAGTGAGGGAATGAGATAGAGAGGTTGAGAGAGAGAAAGAGGGAGAGAGAGGAGGGAGAGAAAGAGGAGAGAGGAGAGAAAGGGGGAGAATGAGAAAGAGAGGAGAGAGAGCAGACTTGAGATTCGAAAGGGGAGACGGCTCAGCACTGGGAAAGGAGAGGACAGCGAGTCCGGTGTTCAATCTCTCGGGTCCTCCTTCTTTCCCTTTGCCTGAGAAACCACAATGAAATGAGTCTCTCCCGCCCTTCTGAGTCAGCAAATAGCTTCGTTCTCTCCTCTTCTCTCTTCTCCTATTCTCTTCCCTTCCTGTCGCCGTCTGGAACCTGTTTTACTTTGACGCCTCCGCTGCTACATCCTCCTGGTCGATGCGGCAAAAGTCAAAGAGTCCCGCCACAGGTTTTTGAGAAAGATAGAGAGGAAGAGAGAGATTGATGCTACCTCCAGCCCCCCCAGCCCACTTCCCCCCCCCCCATCCTTCCATCCATCCCTCTGTTCCTCTGATCGCTCTGCCAAAGTGCTGAATGTCCCTGCGGGCCACCGTAGTCCTTACAGGAAGGACATGGGACAGGTGGCGACTAGACCACAGGCCTTTGTTTCCCTCTGTTCCTTCCACACCTTTGTGATAAACCGATGGTTTTTCCCAACGGTCCTAAAGCCTGTTGGATCACTGCCGAGGTGGCGTGGGAGCTCTTCTGAAGACCGGCGTGTAACTTTGACGATTACAGGGACTGCCAAACCTGCCTCAAGGCCCGTCTACGCTTTTTATGAGCTTTCTCATGTGAAATGTTTGTTTGGAAGTGAAACTATTTGGTATTTATGCTTCTGGGAGCTTCTTCTTTTTGGTAGTCATAAGGGGAGCTGGGTTTGTTTACATTTTGGACAACAGACTTTGTTTGTGTTGCCCACCAAGAATTGGCAGCTGCACATGGATGGAATATGAGCTGTTGGACCCATCATCCAAATTATTACTGACTAGGATGTACAACAACAAAAAATTGCATTCCTGTTGGACAGACATCTTTCAAAACATCTCCTTCCTGGCAATAAGCCGACTCACTCTCTATCGTCATTTTCAATGTTTTTGATTTCAATTGAATGTCTTGTACTGCAAATGTCACCTGGATGATAAATGGTTTTTATTGTTGTTTGGGCATGTTCTGAGTAGATCTCCCCCCTGAAGACTAACACCAACCACCAAGACTCTCAAAACAAACAAACCCAAAACACTCTCTCCCAACTCAACAGAACCAATTATATTCTTGCCTCACACCCGTATCGTTGGTCGTGTTGGAAGGACGGCGGAGAGTTGTGTTGGGACTTCTCATTTCTCCTCCTCGGTGTCGGAGCGAGTGAGTGAGTGTGTGTGGCGGTGAGACAGTACCTTAACACGGCTTCAGAGAGGGAGAGGAGGAGTCTGGGAGGTGAGCCGGTTCTCCCTCCCTCCACCTTCTCCCGTGGACGTGGGCGGCGCGCGTAGGGCATCCAGAGTTTACACGCACGCACACGCACACGCACGCAAGCCCACACACGAGAATACACACAAGCCCCCGCGCGCACACAAGCACACACACTCACTCACACGCGAAAACACACGCACTGCTGAGCAGGCGGGAAGAGAGAGAGAGAGAGGGACAGAGAGAGAGAGAGGGACAGACAGAGAGGGGGAGAGAGAGAGAGCGAGAGAGAGAGAGAGAGAGAGAGAGAGAGAGAGAGAGAGAGAGGGAGAGAGAGGGAGAGAGTGTGAGGGAGGCTGAATCGAGGGATAATTGGTCTGGCATGGTGAAAGGAGCCGACTGATACTCAGTGTAAAGAAGGATTTTACCCCGTTTGGTAAGCACCTGGTCACAGCTAGTCAGCGCTACGGTGAGGGAGTGAGAGAAGGAGAGAGAGAGGGAGGGAGAGGGAGGGATGGAGCCAGATTGAGAGAATGAGAGATAATGCGAAAAAGAGAATGCTAGGGAAAGAGAACTAAAGAACCAGAAGGAGACACAGAGACAGAGAGAAAGAGAGAGAGACAGAGAGAGCGGATGTGAAACTATCAATGTTGTTTCTAATGAATGTTGAACAAGGTAAAGCCTTCCCCTTCCAATCCATCCTTTTCCAAGTCAGGTTAATTCACTTACCACAAAGTAGAAGCCTTGCCCAACCTTGGGCAGTTCTGATTGGTTGACTCATGGCAACCCCGGGGGTCGGGGTGTTCATTGGATGAGTCGTCAGGGAGCCATGCCCCCTGGGCTCCTACAAGATGTGACGCACACAAACACACACACACACACTCACCTGTACGCAACCTTGCAGCCTACAGAGGGCGAGCATGATGACTCTCCCATCTCTCTCTTCCACTCACACACCTACTCACACACACACAGACACACACACACAAATAGGTCTGACAGAGTTTATGATCGACAGTGAGTGAGTGGCATCCACACACATGCTCACACACACTCACACACACACACACTCACACACAAATAGGTCTCACAGCGTTTACAATCCACAGTGGGTGAGGAGCTTTCGAACACACACTCACACACACGCTCACACACACCAATCATACAACCCACAGTGGGCGAGCATGACAACTTTGCCTCTCTCTCCCTCTCCTTGGCACCGGTTCTAAAGGGCCTGAGTCTTGCCGACGCTCAGAGGAAGAAAAAAATAACAACAACCTGCGAATAGTGTGTGGGTGTCTTTGTGGTTGTGCGTCTGTGTGAATTGTGTGCGTGGTGTGCGTGAGTGCCTCTGTGTACGTTACATTCGGGATGGGGTGGGGGATGGGGGGGCGCAGATTGCCATAGCAACGCTGCAGGTTCATCAAGACTTGTAAAATCTCTCTCTCTTTCTCTCTTTCCCTCCCACCCTTTTCTCTCTCTCTCTCCACCCCCTGTCTCTCTCTCTCTCTTTCTCGGCACTGTCTCTGCTCTTGTTATACGTCTTTTTCATCTCTTATTTTTCCGCCCAGGGCCCCGCAGGGAGAGCAGCTGGAGAGAGAGAGGGAAAGAGAGAGCGAGAGAGAGAGATGGAGCGAAAGAGAGCAAGGTCCCCAACCTCATCTAAGCAAGTCAGAGTACAGAGTAGGATATGAAAGAGGACAGAAGGGTTGATGGAGAGAAAGAGAGGGAGGGAGGGAGGGAGGGAGAGAGAGAGAGAGAGAGAGAGAGAGAGAGAGAGAGAGAGAGAGAGAGAGAGAGAGAGAGAGAGAGAGAGAGAGAGAGAGAGAGAGAGAGAGGGAAACGTACCAGACACACGGGGAAGACTGAAAGAGTCGAGAGAGAAAGAGCCAGAAAGAAGCGGAGAGCGGAGAGAGATCCAGGAGAGGAGAGAGCGAGCTAGAGCTGGAACAAAGAGAGGGTGAGAGGGAGAGGATAGGTGACGAGCGAGAGAGGAAGACAGTTGAGGGAAAGCAAGCATGAGACAGACAAGGGAGAAGGAGAGAGAGAGAGAGAGAGAGAGAGAGAGAGAGAGAGAGAGAGAGAGAGAGAGAGAGATGGAGGGAGGGAGGCCACAGGAGTGATGGAGAGTGATATCTGTTTCCACAGATTCACCCAGCGAACAGAGATCCACAGGGCAGATTACAGTTATCAGCAGACAGGCAGTTACTGTAGCTCTGATGATAGAGACATAACACACTGCCCTGATAGAGTAGAGAGTGATGGAGGACGAGAGGGGGGGGGGGGGGGGTAGAAGGGTGCGGGGCGTGGAGATGGGGAGTGAGAGAAAGAGAGACAGAGAGAGAGAGAGATACAGAGAGAGAGAGACAGAGAGACAGAAAGAGAGAGAGAGCCAGAGAGAGAGGGGTAAGTGGCAGATCCACCCCCACCCACCCCTACCCCCACGCATACAGTGCCACCAATTTGAGCTCCTAACCTCACTGCCCCCACCCCCCTCCCCCATCATATGGTGTTCGACCCTAAACCCATTAAGACCGGAAGGAAGGAGGACTCACTGGTCACTGTGTGACACGCACGGCTACACACACACATAGCAGTAAAGTTTACCGGGCCTGGGTGTCCCATGTTCCCTGACGACTCATCTAAGCTTGCTGTAAAAGCGAAGCCTTTTGCTGCCCTCTCATTTGTTGTTGTTGATGATTCCCCTGGGAGTACAGACACACACGCACACACATAGAAAACGCCCGCTTATTTGCACACACTCATGCGCGCGCACCCCTTTTCCCACAAACAGGCACACAAACGCACACTCGTGCGCGTTCTCACTCGCGACGCATCATAAGGTTTTGCAGCGCACGCATCATCGCCGGTCTCTTTAACGCCAAAGTGCATTGGTATTGATTTGCTGGTTTAATTGCTCAGAAGCTCATTGTAAGTCAGTACTGGCAAGCCTGCATTCTCCAGACCTGAAACTAGGGTAAGATAAACACCTCCGAATATGATTACGTTCTCGCCCCTTCCTCCGTTCCCAGACAAACAAACAAACGTTCCCTCCCTCTCTCACCGCGGATGCCAAGATTCAAAGTACGTCTTTAAAAAACACAGCCAAGACTAAATACTCCCAGCGTGGAAAAGCAGCTTGTCTGGCCTTGAACGGCAGCAGCTGATCGGTGACACTGCCTGAGAGAACGACG
Source organism: Thaleichthys pacificus (assembly GCA_023658055.1). NCBI lineage: Eukaryota > Metazoa > Chordata > Actinopteri > Osmeriformes > Osmeridae > Thaleichthys > Thaleichthys pacificus. The sequence continues at coordinate 4,459,759 of CM042858.1, forward strand.
GAACAAACGTTCTCACGACACCTGTAGGCCCAGCTCGCTCGGCAGTGCCCTGAACAACACTGCCCCCTCTCCAAGGCATGAATATACACGGGCACACACACATCCACACACACTCTGTGTAAAGGACACTGCCTTGAGTGCAACACCTCGTGTACAGTACGACAGAAACCAGCTAACACACCTGCTCACAGCGACATGCTCACACCGTCACACGCACACCCCGATTTTTTGGAAGGAGTCAGCAGTTTGTGAGGAACAAAGGCTTGTGGCAGCTAATCCCTTTAACAAGGAGTTTGTTTGTGTGTGTTTGTGAGTGGTGGCGTTTGTGTGAACGTGTGTTTGTGTGTGTGTGTGTGTATAGCTGTCCTCCCTCTGCCAACCCAGACCCTATTTTGTACAGCCAGGAAGATCCAGCCAACCAGGGCAGGAGTTAGCCCCCCCCCGGCCCTCGACCCCCTCCCCGCTCTGCTCCCTATCAACACGTCCCAGTGCAGAGCAAACAGCAAAAACAAGAAAAATACAGATCTCACCCCACCCCCATTAAATCTGCATGGCATAAACACGACGCAAACTTTAATGTTTTCAGTAAATAAAATAAAAAGTGAATTATTTAAAGTTCCCTCGCGAATTATTAGCAACCAGCTAAGATGCGGTTCAGGGGATTCTGAGGCTTTCTGGACCCGAAATGTAAGCGGAGTGATTCATGACTTAGGCTCTGCTGGCGTGAGGAGGCTAGGATATCAACCCTCTACAGATGAAGGTTTGATGTTCCTAATTACCCTTCAAGTTTGTTTCTCTTCTTGTCAATCTGTACTCTTGGGAGAAGAAAGGAGAGATTTTCTCGAGTGGGAGGGCATTCATCCCCCTGGAACACTCCTTCTCTGTGCCTTCAGGAAAGAACCCCCCAAAATTCTGTAGCTTTGGTCCTACACGGCCATTTTATGAATAACTGCCCTCGATTTCCCCTATTGTTTTGTGTTTTTCATATCTTATTCCGAATCCATTTGAGGTGTTTGTGTTCTAAAATGCCCAATCATAGACACCTTTTGAAACAAGTCATTCGTACTCGGAAAATCGCTACCGGAGCGATATTCTAGAATATATTTTATAATGTGACTCAACATTTGCTGAGATCAAATAATAGAAAATGTTTTGATGATAAAGCATGCATACTCTTCAAACTGCTTCTTCTGTTTACTAATATTATATTATTTTGATGTAACGAAGATTTATTTTTCTGATGTTATATTGATGTCTTACTTTGACATCTAAAACCCTTTAATATTTATCCAAAATACATTCCTTTGACACCCTCAGGTAGAATCCAGTCTTAATATGACAGATATTAATTTCATCGTATGATGCTAATGAAATACTATCTTGGTCAATCGAAATATTGTTTCTGGCAATTTCAACAAAGTAACATGGTCTTTGATAGCACCCTTAAATCATCCACAAGAAAGAAAACCTTTCCCACCGATTCTGCAAACAAAAAACAGCACAGTTCGTCATAAAAACAGTAGTACAACAAATGTGTCATTCGATTATAATTGTAAGTTATTGGTTGGGACTACTTACCCTCTGTGGGGCTGAGGAAAGAAACATTCTGGAGTGAAGCGTTCACACAGTGAAGGATATTATTGTGGAGAACCTGCTCTAGTATGCATTTGACCCAGAGCATTGTCTGCCATGAATGGTGCCCCCAGGTAACGTGATTAGTCTTGGCAGAGTCTGAAGAGAGAGGTACCTCACCAAAAGGTCGGGAATGATTGAGAGTAGAGCAGCGGAGAGGGGAAGTTCAAATTGATGGAGGGACAGTTAAATGTTCTACCACTGAGCTATACCTAGCCCACGATCATTTGTACAGAACATTGCTTTTGGTTCACGATTAGGTTTGATGTAAACAAAGAGGAAAAAAGGATTTGGGTCAGTGGGAAAACAGGTTGGTTCTAGGCTAACCTTACATCTAGAACTGCTTGTGTACAACCAGAATATGATGTTAGACTGGTGTTTTGTTGTAACTGGGTTAGACTGGTGTTCTGCAGTAGCAGGGTCAGGAAGGTTGGTATTCAGTAGTAGCTGGGCTCCTCATGAGGTAATACAACTGAATCCAAACGGAGAGGCAGAATAATAGACATCTGCGAGAACTCTCTTCTCCTTTCTCTCTCTGTCTCTCCGTTTATCACTCACTTCCGAACTCGCTCCTGAAACATGAGCGCACACGCACAAACACGCACGCACACACAAACTCAGACAAACACACCAGACTGTTTGGAGGACCTCCATTCAAACCAAATTCAACAAAAGATGTATTTTTTCATCCCAACAACATTCAACAAAGGAGCTCTGCAAGCCATGGATTAATATCAAACCCCTGTCATGGCAGTCTATTTGGATCAGACGAGGAAAAGACGAGGCCATTGTGTGGTTAAAGAATACAGGCTCAGACACACCAGGTAGGTCACTGTGAGGATTTGATGACTGAATCAGGACCCCCTGTTGTGTGATCAGCACACACAACACACACACACACACTGCACAGGAGGTCAGTGTAATTATGGACTGTTGCACCTGAACGCTCCTCATTCAATCTGCGGACCATTCGCGTCACGTTAAGCTATCTACATAGCGTTGCGTTATGTTACGTGACGCTAGCCCGTGGTAGTGATTTTAACAATCTTTGTGCCAATTCCCAGAGACTTGGCTGTTGGCACTGCAACCACCAGGGGTCATCTGGGAAACTTCATCATTACATTTAAAGCTAGGATGTATAATCTTTTCCGGAAACATTTGTTGTCATACTTGTTGAAAGTCTCTTCACATCCTGATAGCAATCTATATAATCTATATAATCTATATAGGGAGTCAGGTGGCTGAGCGGTTAGGGAATCGGGCTAGTAATCTGAAGGTTGCCAGTTCGGATTCCCGGCCGTGCAAAATGACGTTGTGTCCTTGGGCAAGGCACTTCACCCTACTTGCCTTGGGGTAATGTCCCTGTACTTACTGTAAGTCGCTCTGGATAAGAGCGTCTGCTAAATTACTAAATATAAATATAAATGCTCTAAATGTAAAAAAAACTCAAATATATTTCTTCAGTGGAAGGGACAGGACAACATTATTATCGACCAATTTGGGTCCCAATGTAATGATAGATTGTCCTTCCTATCTGTCAATCTTTGCACACCGCTGCGCAACTTGTTCACTGCATGACGATCACGTCATCCGCATGGGTTCCTTGTCGTTGTGCAGAGCGAGCGTGAGAACGGAAGGTGAACCGCAGCTACCTTACGTTCCTCCTGAACCAGCAGCAGAAGAAAACAAGAAAAGAAACAGAAAATCAAGAAGCAATCGATGCCACCAACATGTCTCTCCTCCTGTGTGTATGTTCTGCTCTCTGTGTGTGTGTGTGTGTGTTCATGTGTGATAGAAGAGGCGTGGCTTTGGAGACACCTCTGAAGTGAGGGCGGCTCTATGCTTTCAAAGCTAGCTTGCTAACTGCTAGCCCTATTTTTAATAGTTTTAGAGTTTTCAGATGCAACACATCCCTCTGACTTAGCAACTCTTGCCACTTCACACTGCTAGCAGGGATCAATTCTGGGGAAAAATGGGCTACTGTATATGTAAATATGTGAGAATCAGCAAAGGTTATATTGCCTGAGTTTGTGAGGGGGAAAAAATAGACAAAGTTACATGAAAATAAAGACTTTTATCTCTTGACTTTCACCACTTTAATTGAAACAATTTTCACTATTGACAAGTGAAATGAACAGTATTGGTTACCTAGCTAGACACCATAACTTCATTCTGACTAAAGCGTCTCATCTCGACACTTACTGGGAAAATTCAAAGCTTAATATTCAGAAAGCTTAGCAAGTATAGATTGGAAATTACTAATGTAGCAGCTTTGAATAGAATTTCTGCCTTGTTGCATCATAACTGAATAAGAGAATGCCTGCTATAATTTCTTACGCAATTAAAGCTCACGCATAGTGGACCATTGAGTTATTTTAGAATGTTCATGATAAAAAGTGAATCATTTATTCGGGATTGTAACATTTGGAGCCAATTAAAAGTACATGGATACGATATCAAGTTTTCAACCTAACCCAATGAGCACACGACCGTAGCTTAACTCCCCCTTGAGGCTGAAATGTGACGGTGCAGCAGTTGCCCCAGCCAAACCCTCTAGTCTAGAGCACGCTGTGTAACGTTGTGGTACGTTGTGCTACGTCGTGGGTACGCCAAGTTGCTTTACGCTAACTGATCTGCAGATGTAATGAGAAAAATGTGTGTGTGTGTGTGGTGGGTGGGTGGGAGGGAGGGTGGGTGTTTATTATGTGTGGCTGTATGGTGTGTGAACACACTAATGGTAATGCTGAGCTTGTTGTTGACAACCAGAACTACACAACCCACGGCTTGCATCCCAAGCACAGCCTCATCTAGATATTGTCAGGATTATAAATGAAGTTTTATCTCCCCTCGCTCCCCTCCCTGACATCACGTCAGCGGCCATACTTGCATGTGCATCCCCGCCTCCCCTACACACGCGTACAAACACACACATCATCCTCTCCACAACACACACTTACTAAGGCCTACCCAGACCTGCACAAATACACACGTGCACGCACACCACTCCACACACACGCACATACACACACACACTCATAAACAACACTCTACCACACACAGTAAACACATCCACACAATAAACTACACTCCACCCCTTGCACACATACACACACACCTTCCTCCATAAACACCATCCTCAGAAACACACGACAGTAAGCACTAATACCCAGGCACGAACAAGTAGGCTACACTCACTTTGGTTAATATCCAAAAATCTAAATACCGTCGCACACACAAACACGCACACACACACATCATCGCATTGAATATGGCAAAGGGTTGGGGGGGGGGGGGGGGGGCGCTATAAATTACAAAGCGCTACTTCTGCTTATCTCAATATTGATTAAAACAGTCAACTCGGCCCGAGAACGAGACAGGGAGGAAAACAGAGAGAAATGAATAAATCATGGCTTCTATCCCGAGCTGGAGAAAAGAGAAAATGAGCAATGCTCGGGAAAGCTTTAATTTTTCCGAGCGTAAATACAGAGAGAAAGCGTGCTGTTTGTGAATTCCGACAGGACGTGCACCTGATGTGAATGTAATGGTGCAGCGGCCAGAGTTGATCTATGGAGGCTCAGGCGGCGAAAACATCCATTAAAACATCCCCTTTAAAGTGTGCGCCGTACCGTAAATCATCATTTGAAGATAGAAAAATAACAGCAATTGGTTATGCAATTTATGAAAATGTGCAGATCAAAGCGTGTCTGACAAACGAAAACTGCTTTGTAAAGGCAATGGCTACTGCAAACGGGATGAAATCTGTTATGTGCTGTTTTGTCATGCACATATTATGGATGTGTGTGTGTTTGTGTGCGTGTGTGTGTGTTTGTGTGTTGGTTTACACACTGTTTATGTGTGTGTGTGTTTCTGTGTATGTTTGTGTGTCGATGTGCACAAATGTGTTTGAGTGTGTATGTATGCACGTGTGTGTGCTTGTTAATGTGTGCGCGCGCGTGTGTGTGTTTACAGTATCAGCCGCTTCAGTCCCAGCAGAGTACAGCCCCCTGCTGTTTGACTGGCACATCCTATTATACTCTAAAGAAACCCAGCTGGATTCCACGGCTGTCATCAAAATAACCTTCGACCTTGAGTTAGTCCTTCAGACTGCCATCGGTTAGGTGGTCAAGGACACAACTGGCGAAACATGGGATGAGAATGGGCTGTTCTGTAGCGGAAAGTTCTCAGTCACCTGATGAGACTATGGCTATTTGACTGTCCGATACAAGTAATTATTATATGGCAACGACAGTACGAGCTCTCTGATTGGCTAATGGGTAGTCATGCCAGCCGCGTATTGACCTCATCGCCGGTCTGCGGTCTGATACGGATTATTATTGCCCTGCTCTGATGTCATCTTCAAAATGAGCGATATCAAGGAGTCAGCTGAGTTTTACTATCCAGACGATACTGAAGACATCAACGGCGACGAAGAAATTGTTAACTTTCTAAAATAGTCGTTATTTGTGTTGGAATTAAAGCCATTTTAGCAGAATTAATTAAAGTAATTGGGTGCTAGGCAACACCTGAAACACACCGTGAGAAGACTAGAGAGCTAGCTACAATTAGCCTACCATTTATTTTCATTTACAAAATGAAAAGAGCTAAAAATGCCATAAATAATAAACAACTTACTAACGTCGACCGTTCGGTCATGCAGGGGAATATCAAACCTCGGCTTTGCTGTATCAACCTACGTTCAAGCCTCAGTTTGAGTTTATTTGCCGGCATGACCTCACTCTCGGTTAGTAAGTAGTTAATATCTAGTGTTGTCTAAGTTCATAACACATAAATTATGTATAATGGGGGCATATAGAAGCTTCTCTTTTTCCAGGCTCTGATGTAGGTGTGTCCTTGTCTGTGTGTTTATTAATGTACCTGTGTGTGTGTGTGTATTACCCTCAACCACAAGAGCCCATTGCCTTGAGGGCCCTGCCTCTCCAATTAAAACACATTAAAGGCAAAAACTATTCTCTGCCCCCTCCCTCCTCCTCCCCTTTCCTCTCCCCCCTCACCCTCTCTCCCTTACACCCCAGGGTACAGAGAACGCTTGTCTGGTTTCTCTCTCCTACCAGGGTATTAATTACCTGAGATAATTACTTTCCTCTTTCAAGCAATTAATGCCATTTCTAGGGGCTGGCGGAAAGCAGGGTTATTCAGAGAAGTCAAAAAGGAAACTGCAGGGGTTCAGAGAATTTTCTTATTTCTTTATTTAAACACTCCGAGATTTGAAAAGGTGAGATTTCCTTGATAGTCCCAACGGGAGTCCTTTGAGGTAAGTGAGTTGGAAAACACGAGACAAAAAAAACAAAAGGAGAGCAAAGGAGAGAGAGGGGGGGGGGGGGGATGGAGAGATACATTGAGTGAAAGAGGGAGGAAAGAGAAATAGTAGAAAGAGACAGGGTGAGAAAGAGACCTGCGCTCGAGAGAGAGTTAGAAAGAGAGCGTGAGCCGACTCACCCCGGCAAAGTGAAGGTAATTGGTACCGATGTAAGCGTGTACTTCCTGCTTTTAGGCTCCCTTTGAAGTGAGTGCCCCTCCCATTCTTTGAAAACGTTAACCAGTTGACCAGGCGGACTGGCAAACAGGGGTTGGATAATGACCACATTGCAGAGAACTGTTAATGTCGGACTCGCTGGGACAGAAAATGAACAGGAGACTTCTCAGCACTTGTTCACACACATTAAAATGTTCTCTCTCTCTCTCTCTCTCTCTCTCTCTCTCTCTCTCTCTCTCTCTCTCTCTCTCTCTCTCTCTACACACACACACACACACACGCACAATCATATAGTGTACAAACCATGGGTGGTAAAACACATATTGTTACCAATGGCCATGGGTTTGGGAGGGCTTTGAAGGGTTATGTTAATGCTATCACTTACAAGAGCTCTCATTTGTGTAAGTCCTGCGAGCTTTCCATAAAGGGGTGTGTTTAACACTGAGTAAGAGGCACCTTGCTGTCGGCTTCCCCGCTGTGTAAGTGTGTGAGTGTGTGCGTGTGTGTGTGGTGTGTGCACTCAGAGCTTTCAGATGCATCTGTTGTTGGGAACGTGAACAAACATTGCTGTCATCACCTCACTGTACCGTCTCTCTCTCTGTCTCTCTGCATCTCTTTCTCCCTCTCTCTCTGTCTGTCTCTCTTTCTCTGTCTCTTTCTCTGTCTCTCTCTCTCTCTCTCCCCCCTTCTCTTTTTTCTTCCCTTAATCTCACCCTCCTGTTCCTGAGACCTCAGGACAACCATGAAACTATGATTAGCTGACTAATGATGAACCTCAAATTCGTGTCAGATGCACCTACTGCACACACACACACACGCACACACACACACACACACACACACACACACACACACACACACACACACACACACACACACACACACACACACACACACACACACACACACACACACACACACACACACACACACACACACACAGTGTCTGTGTTGCCAAAGGTGATGGTGATTAGCACACACACACACACGCAAACACACACAGTGTCTGTGTTGCCAAAGCTGAGGGTGATCAGCACACACACATGCTCACACACACACACACACACCACACACACACACACACACACACACACACACAACCACCTGTCTCCCGGGGTGTAGGCTCCAACATGAGTCTGCTGATGAGGGTGGGACACGCTGAGGGGGCAGGATTAGGAAGGGGGAGGGGCTCTTTTGTCTTACACTCCTCCTCCTCCTTCTTGTCCTCCTGCTCTTCCTTTTCTCTTCATCCTCTGTCCATTCTTACTGTTTGCCGACATCGACATTGTCCTCTGAGGGGCCATTTTGGTGTGTGTGTGTCTCTGTGTCTGTGTGTGTGTGTGTGTGAATGGGAAGCAGATCTACAGATCAGAACAGATCTACTCTGATTGGGGTCCCAGGACACACACACTCACACGCACAGTTAGATATGGACGCAGGAGTGCGAGCTCACACACAAACAAACATGCACACACATACACATTCTGTCACACACGAGAGTGATCAAGGAGCATATTTTATGGGGTCTCACAAATACCACGTGTCGTTAATATGCACACAAGGGGGAGGCCAGGCAAAATGTCAGGCCCACAGAACCAGCCAGCAGCCCCCGGCCTCCAGCCCCCAACCCCTCACCCCCTGCGTCCGGGCCCTCAGCCCCCAGCTCCCGGACCTCAAGCCCTAACCCCTCAACCCCAGCCCCGTGCCCCCACCCCAGAGCCCCCAGCTCCCCCCCGCCCCCCAGCACAGTCTTCTCCTCCTTCTTCTGGATAACCAAAGTCCCACACAAAGAGCCCCCCTCCCCCCCCCCCCCCCCCCCCCCCCCCCCCCCCCCCCCCCCCCCCCCCCCCCCCTTCCTTCAAACAAGAGCACCAGGCAAAACCGTCCCCCCTTTTCAAAGGAGGACCCCAACCAGGGGGACCAGGGGCTTGGAGGATCAAGAGGGTGGGGGATCCTGGGGGAGTCAGGGGATACAGGAGACCGTCCACTGGACGAGGCATGAAAGAAATACTGTTGTGAGGAAGCCTTGTGTGTGTGTGTGTGTGTGTGTGTGAAATGGAGGGACAAGCTCACCGAGTGGTCTACCACCTGCTAGCTTTTGTTCAAACTTCAAACCAACTCCCCGTGGTATGTATGAGAAATAAAGTCAATGTTAATATACAGAGGAGAGAAAGAGGTATGGTGGGAAGGAGAGAGAGAGAGGGGGAGGGAGAGAGACAGCGAGAGAGAGAGAGGGAGGGAGGGAGAAAGGGGGAAATGGGGGAAAGAGAGAAGTAACAGAGAGACAGATAGAGAGAGAGAAAGAAGAGAGAGATGCAACGTAAGAGAGAAAGAGCTCAGAGAGAAAGATAGGGAGAGAGAGAGAGGGTGGGGGGTGAAGCAGAACGAGAGAACGAGAGTAAAGCAAAGCGCTCCACAGCGATGTGGGAGAGCACAGTGGGGCTGTGTGGCATTTGAAACGTGGAGCCTGCCTCGTTAACGCATTCACCATGGAGGGCTGAATGATGGCTTTGTTTGGTCTGACAGCCAGCAGATGAATGCATGAGAACGTCAGTTACCTTTCCACTGGGCTGGAAAACCCAGCACTGAGGTGTTCCATTGTGTTCAGAGGGGAAATTGTTGTCTGTGCTCTGTGGTTCCTTGCGCGTGTGTTTGCGTGTGCGTGCGTGCGCGCGTGCCTTTATGTCTCACTCAGTAATTAGATACTGTCGATTCATGATTCACTTTTGTCCCTTGATGACATTTAAATGCTTCCCAAAAATACTTTGGCATTTCCACCGAGCTATCGCCTGTTCGAAACAATCGTTCACTCACTGTCCACTCGCTTTCTTCCTCTCCCTTTTCTCTCTTTCGTAGGCGTCTTTCATCCCTCTAATCGGTGTAGCACTCCCATTCGTGGTGTCTCTCTACGTTCTCTCCATCTCTCACTTCATTCTTATTTTTATTTTTTTTCCTTCTTTTTCTCATTCTTATCTACTCAGTTATATCCTGTTCTCCTTATTAGCATTAAATTATGTAATTACCTTGCCGGCAGAAAAAAAAGAACTTAAAGACTTGAGCGCCAAAAATGTCACTTCATTTGATGGCAGCTGACAATTCTGCCGCATCACAAATGATCTAAATGACTCCTGAGGGAAGATTTAATTGCATATTCTTTTATGAGAGGTATTTTAAGGGCTAATGAGAGAAGGGAGGAGTCCTGTTTTTAACGTTTTTTTTGTTGTTGTTTTGTTGAATCCCTATCAGACAGGAGTCCAACTCCTACCAAAGTAAAGAGTTTAAATTAGTTTTAGCCAGACCAAGCAAACACACACACACACACACTCACCTCCACTTTTTTCTGTCTTCGTCCCTCTGTCCCCATCTCCCTCACATGCATACACACATTATCTCTCTCTCTAATTCACTCTCTCAAATCCCCTCCCGAATGCTCTCTCTCTCTCTCGCTCTCTCTCTCTCGCTCTTTCTAAAGCTCTCCGCTCTCGCTCTCGCTCTCTCCGCTCTCGCTCTCTCCGCTCTCGCTCTCTCCGCTCTCGCTCTCTCCGCTCTCACTCTCGCTCTCTCTTTTCTAATGTTCTCTCAGTATTTCTCTCTCTCCCTCACACACAAACACACACACGCACAGACAAACGCAAACACAAGCCTTCCGCAAACAAGCCTGGCCCCACCCCCCTCCCACCCCACCACCTATATCCCTCCAAAGTTCGCTTTCCTTTCAAAACGTCAACAATCCTTTGGTCTCCTCTAACACCCCTCTCCATTCTGGGCTGACAGGAAGCCATCACTGACGCGGGGCTCATCATTGCGCCGGGGCCGCTGGGCGACAATCGCCATGTCAACCCTTCGGGGATGGCGGTGCTTGATCCAATTACATCAGAGGTACTAACGCCACGCTGACAACAATGGCCGGATTACCAACGTGGGGAGAGCAGGACAGACAAGTGACAGGGGTGAAATTGACAAAGAAAAGATAGACGGGGGAGAGCGAGGGAGAGAAAGAGAGGGAGAGAGAGAGAGAGAGAGAGAGAGAGAGAGAGAGAGAGAGAGAGAGAGAGAGAGAGAGAGAGAGAGAGAGAGAGAGGGAGGGAGAAAGAGATGGAGAGGTGTGTGAAGATGGAACTGCAAAGGCATCTATTGTGAATTGAGATTTGTCAAGGAGGGAACCAAAAAAAATCTGTTGTCTGCTGACATGATATGGTGTGTGTGTGTGCGTGCGCGTGTCCCGCTACTGTCATTCTAACACTACACACACACACAAACACACACACACACTACCCAGCCTGTCCAGAAGAGGCTAATACCCAACTCCTGATCTCCGTCTGAAAAATCCCAGTCATTGTCAGCGTGTCTTCGCCGGGGATAGAAGTCCTACAAAGGCTCAAGACCAACACCATGAAGTGCCTCTGTTTGATCATCCATTCAATTGCATTATACGGTCATTGTCATGAAAATACGGCTTTATAGTGTCACCGTAGCAATGCATATTCAGTCAGAGCTGAATTGAGGTTCCTCACCTCAAATTGATCCCCGTTAAGATGTCAGGCTGGAGATTGTGTGAGGCCTTTATTGGCCCTATAAGTTTCTCAGGTGTGGAAGGACAATCAAACGCTGACCTATCGCCAGATGGCCCTGTCCACAAGAAAGCCATGCAGACAGACAGTAAAAGGCGATGAGTGGATAAATCAACCATCGCAGGAGGGATGGAGTGAAAGAGAACCTGCCCAGACCTGTCGGCTGTCCTCACTTTTACACACCCGTCACAAAGCTTGTGTGTGTGTTTCTGCATGCGTTCGTCTGTGAGTGTGTGTGTGTGTTTGTATATCAACGTGTGTGCGTGGGGGGGGGGAGGGAGGGAGGGTGTTTGTGCAATTCACACACAGTCAGGTCCACCGTCGCTGGTGTGGAAGAACAATCAAATGGTAAAAGATGATGAAAAAGAAAGGGAAGAAAAAAAAAAGGGAAAAAAAGAAAAAACACCAACCGACATGAAGAGGTCGGAGCAGAAAACACGCCAGCCCAAACCTGCCTGTGTTTCTGATTTGTCAAGACATCTCTGGGTCGTGCGCGTGCCTGCGCGGGGGCGTGCACCTCGCGTGTGTTTCTGTGGATGCCCTACGATGCGATGAAAGGCAGCCCCACAAGTGTGGGTTTGCCTCTGTGTTCACGCGAAAGAAACCTCGATCCAAAACGATTCCTCCGACACATGTGTTACTGGCGGTGATATTTACTCAGATAAACAACTATGTTGAGAGAGGAAGTGGAGGAGGGGGAATTGAAAGAGGAGCAACAAATCTATATGTTCTGACTACGAGATTAACTCACCTATCTGATCTCACCGCCTGGAAACGACAAGAAAACATGCTTCTCGATCAACCCCTTCCTCAGAAGCCAGGCTGGCTTTGCTCGACCACCCCCCTGCGCCCCTCCTGTTCACCCGATCCGTCCGCTTCCAGGCCAGGCCGGCCCGCGTCCCCCCCCAACCCCTCCTCCAAGCCCGGGTGGTGGAGACCCTCGTCATCTCGCGGTGAGATGAGGGGCCGAGCTGTCTCAATATGTTTCCAGCCGTGCTTCTTGTTGAATGAGGAGCACTTCCACCACCCACACACACACACACCTCCCCCCCCGCCCCACGCGCTCTCTCTCACACGCAGCTCCACCAACGAAGGAGGGATCATTACATCAATAAAGGGCTCCCGCGTTTTTAATTAAGACGGGATCATTACCGTTCCTCGGAATCTATCAGCGTACGCGAGCTCAAGAGTGAGAGTGTGTGTGCGTGTCTGTCAGCGAGAGCCGACGTGCGTGCGCGTGGGTGAAACACGTGTGACTAAATGTGGGTGTGCGTGAATGCGTGCGTGTGCGTTTGTGTGCTTCCCCTCCCCTGTCTCAGCCTGTCACCTAGGCCACTGTGTTAATAGAAAAGTTAATTACATCATGAGCTCTGTGTTAATATTTGGAGTTGGACACAGGCGATACGTTCATAGGATAGAGCAGCATGTTCCAGCCACGCAACAGCAGACAGTCTCAACAGATCTGTCTTGATTGTCCAACTCACCTGTGATACCATCACACCAGGCCATACCTGTTTAAATGATGATCTGTTTTAAGTTCATGACAGCGGTACACTTTAAGAGTTGCAATGCAGGAGCCACGGCACCTTTAAAAAAATATTATAGATGTCCTTGTTGTCGTGATTGCCACAGTTTCGTGTCGCGTAAAATAACGGTGTATGTCAGATGTGGAGATGTGTTGGCGACCTTAACCAGTGTGGAGCTCTGTAGGAAGTGTAGTTTGTTCATCTGGTCATTCTGAACACAGGAATGTAACAACATTAAACATTAATTTCTCCCAGTTCTGATGAGCCCGTGGGTGCAGGTTGGGTGAGGGCAGCAGAGTAGCTCCGCTGGCTCAGCTGTTGGGGGGTTCTAGGAGTGGAAGGTGCTCTGGCCGGTCCTTATGGCAGCTGGGTGCAGGCTTGAGGAGGAGGTGGTGGGGCGTGGGTCAGTAGGTGCCCCTCTGCTTTTGCGTGCCCCCGGAGGCTGGGGATGTATCTGGGGTGTTGGGGAGGGGGCGGTCCATAGTAGCCTCCTCTTCTAGGGCCGACAGGGGGGGTTCCTAGACTGCGACCCAAGGCATCGTCTTCTAGGGTATTAGCGGATATCTTTACCCCCTCTCTGTGGAGATGCAGTCCATCATAGAGGTCCCAGGTGCCGATGGTCTGGTGGTGGGCGAGGTAGATGTTTGGAAGGGCTGCACATCCTCTGCTGATCTCTGTGTTGATGTCGTGGATGACGTGTGGGGGGGTGTCAGGGGTAGCAGTGTTGATATGACAACCCGTGAGTCAGGAAATTCTATGCAGGCCTTTTCGGCTAGTTTCCTTTTTGCTGTAGCCGTGCCGTGGCAAAGGGAGTTAAGGTCATTCACATGTACCAGTATGGATCAGGATGTGTTGTGGGTTCCCGAGGATGTGATGGTTAAGCAGCTGCAAGGCCTGACCTGTGTTTCTACAGCGTTTGTATAGTACACTTTGTCCAGGAAAGAGTTTGTTGGTGTCAATGTATTTTCCGTTGGAGTCCATCAGGAGAACCACCTCTGGACCTTGCTCCTCTGGAGTGGGGGGGATAGGAAGTAGGAGGGTTGAAGGTCTGTTGTGTGGCCTCTTGTGCATGGTTCTCGTCAGGGTTAGGGTCAGGGGACCGTTCGGAGATAACCTCATTGTGTCCTGTTTGTAGGCAGGAGGGAGGGTGGGGGGCAGCATGATGATGGCAGGCTGTGGTGTCTGAGATGGTGGTTTGGATCTGATAGAGTTGATCTTCTTGATAGACTTGGACTGCAAATGACTGATGATTTTGACCTCTTTCTTCTCTGCATCTTCCTTCTGTTTTGACTGTTCTCTTCCTCCAGCTCTCTCAGTGTTCTTCTGAGGCCTGAGATTGTCGTCCAGCTCTCTGTCTTGATGTTCTGGATCTCTTCTTTGAGTTGCTGGATGGGGCTGCTTGATGGTTTAATGAGCCTGGCCTGGGTGAACTCTTTGAATTCAGCAAAGTTCATCTCGAGTAGAGCTAAGCTTTCCATAATTTTTTTTGGTGTCACTGGGTAGAGCAGGGTCGATCATGCTAGTAGTGATCTCTGTCACTGGGTCCCCGTCACTTTCAGAGTCATAGATGAGAGTTTCAGTTTGTTGATTTTCTACCTCTGCTTTTAGAGAAGAAAAAACTGTTTCAAAATCATTCAGGTTGTCCTCGGTTTCCTGTAAGAGGACTGTACCCTTAGTGTAGTATGTCATTTTCAGTACTGGGTTGTCAGTAGCCAGGTTCTCATCTTCACATATTGTGAGTCTGACACTTATTCTTGGTCCTTCTATGTTTTGATGAACGTAGTTGGCAAAGAGAGTGTGGGGATGGTCATGTAAAGTATTTTCTTTGTGCTTTTTTCCTAGCATTTAGACTTGTACAGCAGGGCTCTCAAGTCACTCATTTCGGTCTTTTGTTACGCTCTCCCGCCACACATTGTATTTCTCACGCAGAAAAAAAATATTTATAATATATTTAATATGCCGCAGCAACCCAACCAAAATTCCTCTGGCCACGCCACTCTCACTATGGAACCGGCAGGAATCAAGCGTCTCCCCTGGAGTTCTTAGTCGAGCCTGCCACTTATTAGCCAATCAAAAAAATGAAAGGGTCTACACAATAGCCAATCGGAAAATAGCACCATTGTATCTGGGTAAGATTTAATGCAACAACCAATGGAAAAAAAGCATATCCTGTAATTGTTCACGTGATTCTGCTACGTCTTCCGAAAGTTTCGTTCACCTACAGAGCAAACCACTGGAGCTCGAGCAGAGTAGGCTAAGTCATGATCTCCTGTTTTAATGTTACAACAAATTCACAACTTGTTTGACACAAACAATGACAACTTGACTGCTGTTAGAAAATGTTTCCCAGATAATTAGAATCAGTTTTTCACGAGTGTCTGTAACTTAACCAACAGTTTTACAGCCTGTTCACTGACAACACCTGCTCAGAACAAGTAGTTCATAGATGTAGCTGGTGTGTATCGGTGAAACTCACTCGTCAGGTATGTAACAGGCCACCCGCGTCGACGGATTACTAGCTTTTCGTTGGCGTAGTTGGTAGTGGGGGCACTTGGGATGTCAGAGGTGGCAGGTTCGTACCCAGTGCGGGACGAACATAGGCCCCGATACCTCTGACGAAGTTTGCAATACCACGTCTGTTACATAAAATTGGCCTTAGTCATATTTTCGTTATCACACGATGACTGACATATTGTCAGATTATAAACATCTCTTTCCAAATAGGCGTAATCATTTTATTAGCACTAAATACATGTAAGTGTTTTGCATAGTCGATGTTATAGGTCACTTTTAAAATAATGTCATATTTTATAATTATATCCTGGCCATGGATGCATTAATCATTGCTGCCTTTCAAGGATGTCAGGTATAAAGCAATTAATTAATTAATTATTTGAACCCCTCACGGGGGGGGGGGGGGGGGGGTGGGAAAGAGAGGAATGTCACTCTGCCTGTCTTCAAAACTTGAGAGCCCTGGTACAGTGGTACTTTATCTCTAAGCTAGTGCTGTGCTGTGTACTGCTACCTGCATTGTTGGTTGTCGTGGTAATCAGGTATTGTTTGTGGTTCTTTAGCTAGCTAGCTAACTGTCAAAGCTAGCAAATATGTTAACTTTTGACTTGTTCAATTGCTGGTTATTTGTAAGATTATCAAATTATTTGTTTATATCAAGAAAGACCTTTTGACTTTACCAGGTTTCTGTTTGTCTTCTTGACTTCTGTGACAGTATCTTTTGGATTAGGTTTGTCAATGTTTGTCCAGTAACTAGCTGGTGATTTGTTGGTTGTTGACACTTGAATGTTGTTCTCTGCTGGAGTTAGTTTCTCTTCTAATTTTGAGATGGGTATCTTTTTATACCAGTACTATATGGGAGAAGGTTATGTCCTTTCTATTTTTTATGTTTTTAGAGGTATTTACGCTCTCTGTCTCACTTTTTGGTCCAAGATTTTTAGGAGCTAATTTTTGTTGTGGCTGCTTCTCTTGAATGGAACTGGTTATATCATAACAATTAACAAGGAGTCTAACAATAATAATATGGCAAAACAACAGTAGCATAGTAAGTTGGGGACTGTAGAAAAGTAACAGATAAATGTTACAGTAAGATGACAGAAGACGGTTTAACAGTCATACAAGGTTGATTCACTGTCCCTCCGGTTGTCACATTGAGATACATATCTAGCGGCAGGGCTTGCAATAGGCCCTTCACCCAGAGATATCCTTAATTTTTCATTTATGTTAAGTTCTGTGTAGTTTTCAATTAACTAGTTACATGTTTCCAGATATTGATCTCTTACACTTTTATACTTGTAACATTTAAGTAGGAAATGTTTTTCTGTTTCAATTACCCCTGATGTACAGTGTCCACAGATTCTGTACTCTTTAGGTAACCATGTTTTTTTTATGTCTTCCTTTTTCGATTGCAATGGTGTGGTCACTCATTCTGTATTTTGTGAGCAGCTGTCTTTGCTTCTCTTTCTTTCTTTCTTCTCTCTCTCTCTCTCTCTCCTCTCTCTCTCTCTCTCTCTCTCTCTCTCTCTCTCTCTCTCTCTCTCTCTCTCTCTCTCTCTCTCTCTCACTCTCCTTTTCTCTCTGTGGTCATGCCCATTGTCACCACCTCACAGAAGCTTGGCTAAAAGGTCGCTGGCTGTGGTTTTTGTCTGCGTCAGCGTGCGGTCGATGTTGGGGGCGGTTGTAACGGGTCTTACAGTTTTTTACGATTGCTAAAACACATTCCTTGAAACAGTCACCCATTTTCTCAAAACTGTAAGCACAAAACCTCATCTTCAAGCACTATTTACAAAACCTCTGAATACTCTTGCAAAATTAAACTTTCCCCTCAAAACAAAATCAAACACTGCTCTCAAATCAAATCATAAACAAAGTGATCAAAATGATAAACACTATCAAGCAGTCAGTAAACAATACACAAAAAAAAGAAAACACATTACAGTAATCTCAAAACAAATTTCATATTTATCCGTCATTGTCTTTTGATGAACAAAAACATGTTCTATCATAGTAGTTCAAAATTGATCAGAAATTACTACTCTGCTTTGCTTTTTTTTGTTCTTTCTCCTCCTTGTACCCCTATACAGTACTGTACCCTGCATCTCATGACTCATAACTCACTCTTGTTCTTTGTTGATATGAACCTGCAACCAGTCAAAATCTATTGAGCAGTCAGTATTGTTACTGTAACAAATGGAAAGCACATTGTTCAGGGCCATACAATGTGTTCATTGTACAGTATACAGCCTACAATGGACTGTACTACAGTATATAATACTAAGGGACAAAAATCTAAGGAGTAAACATGTGATAAATGTGCTTCTTACGTAGTAATGGGCTGTGATTAGGCTGAAAGTGGGGTCAGCTGACCATGGAGCTCGACCGCCATTGGAACACGCTTTGGCGAGGGAGGGAACGTGTGAGAAGGGCTGGTTCCTAGTCCTGATTCTTCCCTGCAGAGTTAGAAAAGAGATAGAGAGAGATAGATAGTTAGATAGATAGTGAGAGAGACAGAGAGGGATGGAGAGAGAGATAGAGGGAGAGAGAAAGGGGGAAGAGACCGAGACAGAGAACGTAGAGAGAAAGAGCGAGAGCCAGAGGAGAGAGAGAGAGAGAGTGGACCATATAGAGAGACAACGAGAACGAGAGTGACTGAGTGAGCGAAACAGAGGGAGTGAGAGGAACGGGGCGGACAAGGACGAGTGTGAGAAAGAGAGAGGCTCACAGGGAGAGACATGAGGCAAACAGGAAGGAATGTAGGTAGACAGAGACTGGGATGGAGGGATGCGTGTAGGGCAGGCCCAGCTATTTCCTCCGTCAGTCTAATGGTATCATTCACTAATGGGCTGTAATGACAGCCATTGACAGACTAACAATACAGCCACCATCTCTGCTCCACTTTATAATAGAGTGTGTGTATGGCTGTGTGGGTGTGTGTGGGTAAGTATTTGCGTGTGTGTGTGAAAATGTCTGTGCATATCACGCCTGTACTGTGTATGTATTTGAGCCTGTGTGCGCGTGTGTGACGTGCGTGTGCATATTTCTGGGTACCGAGGGCCAGCGCGTCACAGCAGTGTCAACATATTGACTCGTCAATGGGGTGTCCCCTCTGTCGTGTGTCTGCCAATCCTCCCTGCTCCATACCTCCCTGCTCCATACCAGTCACACGTGACGAGACGATTAATCTGGTTTATCTCCCTCCACCTCTCCACCAGACCCCCCCATCTGTCGCTCTCTACCGGCCCAGCCAAGAAGCCCCTTGGATGGGCAAAGTCCTACTCGTGATACTCAGGTATCATAATGTACCTGAATAAAAGAATCGTAATACAACCTGATAAAAGTACCGTAATACAGTTTTTCACAATTGTTACTGGAACACACGTTTCTCAAAACAATAACGGCTTTTTCAAAACTGCACACACAAAACTGAAAACCTCACACACCAAATGCTAAACCTGACACTCCCTTTGCAAGATGACCTTTGCCATCAAATCTCTTACCTGTTCACAAAATGGAACTCGTGTTCTCATTTGGTACACACAGACATATTTTCAAAAGACACACACATACCATTCATAACAGTACACACAACTACGGTAAGCATTTGCTGCACACTACCAAGCATTCACAGCACACTGTTAGTGCAACATTGAAAACACAATTCCAGAAATGGAACACACCATATGAAAACAATGACTCTGGAGAATGAGCCATTTCTCCTTTTGTAAAATGTCTCAGTGTAGGCCTACTTTTTTCATAGTCAAAAATAAAACAGCACACATATGCAGCCAAAAAAGTTTTATTTCTGAACAGTACAGTACTGTCAACGGGCTCTGCTCAACCCATTTGCAGCACACAAAGTGATGTTCCCATCACGCTGGCCGGGGACCTCAACAATGGCACGCTGGCCAATTATATTTCTGCCCCGGCGCCTCCTCTTCACCAGGTTGAATCCAACCTCATCAATGAATATGTATTCATATAGTTCATTAGCTGTGTCATGCTCCTGGATCCGCTGAAACAGACAGCATGATAATGCAAGTTATAGTATGAACACAGATAGGTCAACACAGTGGGCTACAGTGAGACACTGTAGAAAAGGAACAATATTGGATTACAGGTACAATACATGCATGTGTCAGTGCTGAATGTATGGGACTTACAAGCACAAACTCTCGCCATAACTCCTTGATGTGGTCTGTGTTACGGTCGAATGGGACCCTTTACACTTGTTTCATCCGCATGGCATTCCTGCGGGAGAACACGGTCCAGTGTAGAGAGGCTGACGGTCTGGATGTTTCTGAATGTGGCATGGTCAGCCAGGATCCTGGTTTATATCTGTCGGAGTGTGATAGTTGTTGTTTTCACGAACCATTTGTGTCAGTCTCCTGTTCGGCTGTGAAAGTGCATGTTCTTCCTCCACGGTGTGGTTCTCTTTCAGTCCTGTAAAATACAAATACTGTGAGCACACTGTATTCTATTGATATGCAGTATTTCAATACACAAGGCAAATAGAATTCATACCTGTTTTAAAGGTTCTAATGATGGCAACAACTGTGAAGCGGCTGAGATTTGGTTGGACCCTCTGGCCAGCCTCCCTCATGCTCAAACCATGGTTGAGCACATGGTCAACCACGGTGCCCGAATCTCATTAGAGATCACCGTTCTCCTTCTTCTTTCTCCTCCTCCTCCTCCTTCTTTTTCTCCTCTTCCTCCTCCTCTTTCTTCGTCGTCCTCCTCTTCCTCCTCCTTCTTGTCCTCCTCTTCCTCTCCCTCCTCTTCCTTGTCCTCTTCCTTGTCCTCCTCTCACTCTTACCCCTCTCCTTCTCTGGTTGTTGATATTCTAAGTTCTCCATTGTTCACCAAACAAAACAGAGGCTCAAGGCCCTTTTTATGCTGCAGTCCTGATCGCAAAATGCTCACCAGAGTGTTTAGAGATTTGAATATTTGTGTGTTGTAGGTTGATGCTTTGAGACTTTACTGCAACAACTGAACATTGTGTGTAGTGTTTTGACAACAAGGTGATGTGTAATTGACATCAGTGTGTAAACAAGGAAAGTCAGAGTCTAGTGCAGATAAGGGAGTGTGAAGTAGTGCCAAATTGGGTCGAGCAATTGGTACATGAAGTGAAGGTTGTGAAAATTGTGCCAAATGTTTGCTTTTTGTGTGTTAACAATTGTGAAAAACTGTAAATGTTATGATATATATGTTAAAATGTCCATTCAATATGGACTGCTTTGGCAATACTGCTCAACCCGAACTGTCATGCCAATAAAGCATTCTGAACTGAACTGAGTGTGTGAGAGAGAGAGCGAGAGAGTGTGTGTGTGAGAAAGAAAGAGAGAGAGACTGAGAGAGAGAGAGAGAGAGAGAGAGAGAGAGAGAGAAAGAGTGTGTGTGTGTGAGAGAGAGAGAGAGAGAGAGAGAGAGAGGGGGGGGGGGGTTCCATACATGTCCAGAGGTTGCTCAGCTAAGAATAATTGCTTGTTGGGGGTGCAGTACACCAGTCGATACAGGCTACAGTGGAGCCGAGCAGGTCTTATTGAATCATCAGACGCCTTCAGATTGATCCAATCATCAATTAAGGTCCGCGGTTGCCACACCGCTTTGTTTAAGCACGTTTGGTTGATGTGTGTGTGCGTAGGTGTGTGTTGGTGAATGTAGGTATGGGTATGTAGGTATGTGTGAAAATATATTGCCGGTTTCGATTGATAATTAGCAGCATATCCATCTAAAGCAGAAACACAGTGTGGGTATAGGAGAAGATGAAAATCGCATTCATTTCTCAGACATACTGTAGACAACACACGCGCGCACACACACTATCACACATCATTTCTCAGTCCTTTCTTGCCCTCTCCGATGTCTATCTTTCTCACACTATCACTCTGTCACACATGCATACACACACACACTCAAACAAACACCAAGGGGTTCACACATGACCACACAGAGGGCAGACACATTAGGACGTATCAGGACCATGGTGACCCTGACAGGCAGGGGACTTCTCCCCGGCGGGCCGCCAGACCAGCCAGGTGTCGAGCCCAATCCCACAGGGAGCCCTATCGCTCTCGCCATCCCTCCATCTCGGGCACCCTTCCTGCCCTCTCCCTTTTCTCTCTTTCTCTTTCTCCCCCCCGGTCAGCGAGACATCAATGGACGGCCGTCCTGTCCGTCTCCAATGAAAATGCAACGAGTTGGCGCGTGAAAAAAAGAAAAGGCGAACCCAGACCAGAAACAACAGCGAGTCACCTTAAAAGCGGGCGGATTACAAAAGCCCCAGCTTTCTTTGTGTTGTCTCCTCTTTCAACCGCACAGGTGTTCTGGCAGGCAACTCCGAGTGTGTGTGCGCGCCCGTGTCTGTCTGTGGGTCTGTTGTGTACACACACACACACACCTTTGCATCCTCCTCCGCACTGTCCTTGATCACTGCAACAACCTGAATCATCAAAACCCCGAGTCATCAACATGGAGGAGGGGCTCTCAAAGTTGTTTGCCGAAAACCCTCCCGGGGGGGACCATGACTTCTGTGGGAGTTAGAGGAGGGAGAGAGAGAGAGAGAGAGAGAGAGAGAGAGGGAGGGAGGGGGAGAAGAGAGGGAGGGTGGGAAAGAGAGAGAGGAGAGACAGAAAAACAAGGGAGATGAAACAAAGGAGAGGGTGGAGGGGGAAAAGGAGAGCTCTGCGGACTACTGAACAGAGGGGGAAGGGGGGAAGGGTGGAAGGGATGGGGGGAGGGAGGGATGGATGGAAGAGAGAAGAGGAGGAGAAGCGAGAGAGAAAAACTGGAGAGAGAAGAGAGAGAGAGCGCTCAGACGATTGAAAGGAAGGATGGAGGCGGGTGAAAGAGAGAGAGATAAATATGCGTAGGGGGTAGTTAAAAGATTGCGGGAAAGGTAATTAAAAAAAAACGGTGAAGAAGAAGCAAGAGAAGGAGGAAAAGTGGAGGGAGGAGAGACAGGAGAAGGGAGCAGAGGAAGGAGTAAAAGAAGGACTGAGCTGGCCGGACACACGGCAGCCTCACGGGTCACCATGTCCAGGCGTGCTGCACAGGTGAGAGACTGTCCCCGGCCCCGAAAACCAACTGACCGCCCTCACAGGTCGCGTCAAGGACACCGTTTCAACCTCCACGCGAGCCCAACCTGAATGCTGGGTGTTGAACACACGGAGCGCTCTCACGGAGCACCCTTACTAATTATACACACTAATTAACCCCATTCATTTACGTTCTCCAAAGTACTGAGCCAGCAGGTGTTCTATTTCTCTCTTTTTTTTCCCCTCGTCCTCTTCGTCTATCTCTCTCTCTCCCTCCTCTCTCGTTCCACACCTTTGAAACTAGTCTTTTCCTCGCTCCTTCGCTCTCGCGGGACTTGGGCCTCTCTCCCACTGTGACACAGAGAGGGTGAAAAAAGCCACAGGCAAAAAAGGAGCACTTTAAAATCAAATCCCATAGAGGTTCCATCGCCTCTTTCTTTCTCTCTCTCTCTCTCTCTCTCTCTCTCTCTCTCTCTCTCTCTCTCTCACTCTTTCTTTTTCTTTTAGTCGTCAGTACTTACCGGTACGACTTACCCACCTTCTCTCTGCGCTCTCGCCACATATCGCAAAGTACTCTTTTTTTAACCTTTTAATCCATATTCGCGACTCTACCAACTCTCTAGCTCCATCTACAATCTACACCGTCCATACTCTGCTTATACAGTAACACACACAATGCCACAGCATAATAATGGTAATCTGCTCATAGTTTATCCCTCTATAGTCTCTATCACCCTCTACTCAACAGCCACAATACCACAGCATATAATCTTAATCTGCCCATGGTTTATCCCTGTATAGTCTCTATAACCCTCTACTAGAAACCCACAATACCACAGAAGATAATCTTAATCTGCCATGACCTAATCCTCACGACACTCACGGGTCTGAGCAGCCAAAAAAAGGCAGTTATTTCTTCATGGTGGAGCCCACCCAGCAAGACTGTTCTTTTAAAGGAGGACGTTCTCCCTGGTCTGGCTTCCTGTCCTCGGCACAGGATAAAAGAAATACCGTTAGTGCTGGGAGACTGATTCGGTGAACGTCCTTGAGCTCGACATTCACACAGCCAGGTCAACAGCTGCACGCACGCTATGAACACATTCCGGCACACGGCAGCGCACGCCCGTGATTACGCACGCGCAGGTGTGCATGCACATGTGGCACAGAGACCCGCGCGCAGACGTACATTGTGATGCACACACGCAAACACACACACACACAGCCTCATATTGGCAGGTACTATAGGGCCACAGATACACACATTTACTGGAGAACCATAGTTTACGTAATGCTGTCACACAGCATACAGTCATCATGGGTTCACTGCACGGCAGAAAAGAAGTGTCCAAAGATGAATGCGTCTCACACACACACATACAGACACAAACACACGTACACACACACACACACGTACACAGTAGGAGAGAGTGGACTCACA
Organism: Thaleichthys pacificus; assembly: GCA_023658055.1. Classification (NCBI taxonomy): domain Eukaryota; kingdom Metazoa; phylum Chordata; class Actinopteri; order Osmeriformes; family Osmeridae; genus Thaleichthys; species Thaleichthys pacificus. The sequence continues at coordinate 4,483,965 of CM042858.1, forward strand.
GTGGCAGCTGGCTCTTTCACACACCACTGCATGGAGAATGGCCATCACTAAAATAGTTTAATTATCCTCTTTTTTTCTATCTCTTTCTCTCTTTCCATTTTTCTGTCCATCTCACCCCCCCCCCCCCCCCCCCTCGCCCTGTCTCTCTCTTTTTTTTCTCTACCTCTCTTTCTTTCCCTTCCTCTGTCCACACCGCACACCTCTCTCTCTCCTCTTTTCCTTTCTCTCTCTCTCTCTCTCTCTCTCTCTCTCTCTCTCTCTCTCTCTCTCTCTTTCATTCTCCTACTCTCTCTCCCCTCTTTAGCAGTGAGGTGTTTGCTGCTAGCAGCTAGTTTGCCACTGTGCCGTATGTTCTACAGTTAGAAAGCGTTCCGTGATGTCACCTGGTGTACGAATGAAGCGCCCGGGCCTAATTGGCCGTCCAAAGCATAATTGCCCAAATCGCACGCTGAAATATGAGTAGGGGACATGGATGTTTGCTTTGTTGCTGGGGGTTATCCTGCCACCCAGCAACCCTGGCCCAGCAGGTGGGGTAGGTAAATGTGGAAGGGGGAGGGGGGGTTGTTTTGGCAGCAGATACAGCCACACAACACATCATGCACTGATACTGACTTATATGAAAATAAATCAACAGTATGCAGTATGTATACAGATCACATTTATATTTTCTAAACAGATTTTGTATGCAGATGGATGTGCAATCAGTACAGAGTTTAGTCAAAGAGGGGAAAAAGCAGTCTTTTGTGAAAACACAAAGCCATCCACGCTAAGCCTTGACCTGCCGGCTGACAGCAACAGACCAAGAGAATCATTTAGCTCTAAACGATTTTGCCAAGCATGAGAGTACATTATCACCAGAGCACCCACAAGCCTGTTCGTGGCCCCGCTCCTCGGGGCCAGGAAACAGACACTTGCTGGTATCCCATTCAGGTCCTTCTCAGTCACTGTTGTTTGTCAGCGTAGCCAGCGGTCCTGAGCTCTTTTATACGGCAATACACAATCGAAAAACTATCTCTACCATACCAAACCCCCCCCCGCCCCACCCCCTATGTTCACCCTGGGGTGTGTCCTCCTTTCCCGCACAGCCCTCCTCTGCCCCGCTCCCTCCTCTCAGCATCGCTCCTCCCTCTCCTCTCCTCTGCCTCCCCACTTCCTGTCCGTTTTTCCTCCTCCCTCTTCCTCTTCTCCTCCTCCTGTCCTCCTTCCCGTCCACCCGCCCCCACCCCTCCTATTGTCCCCCACGGATCCCCAAACTTGTCTTCCACACCTCCGACTCCTCTTCCTCCTCCCCCTCCGTCCCCTCCCATTCCTTCTCCTCTTCCCCTCCTCCTGATCTTCCTCTCATCCTCCTCCTCTGCGCTCCCTCCTCTTCCTCCTCCTCTTCCTCCTCCTCCTCCTCCTCCTCCTCCTCCTCCCGTGCCCCCCCCCCTCCCCCACAGTCCTCCTTCTTCCTACCCTCCTCTTCCCCTCCCCCCCCCTCTCTCCCCCTCTCTCCCCTGGGTGAAGTGCATTTCACACAGCCTCTCTCTCTCTCTGAGGAACTTTAATTGGTTTCCTTTATCTCGGTCTGACCTTTCCCATCACAAGTTAAACCCAGGAGTTGGGCCCACTGTGGCTGTGCAAACACGCACACACACACACAAACAATGAAACACACGCACCCAAGTTTTATCATACACTGACCCCCATATACCCTTTGAGTTGCACTCTATTGTTAGTATTCCACATGGCACATCTAACAGTAATCGTCCTTCATTAGTCGTGGGATGGGATATTGATGACACTGAGATATTGTCATTAAGAAGAGACCATGGAACACGCCAAAGCAGTATTGATGTTGGTATGGACTGTTCACAGGAAGGTTAATAATTTGTTGCAAGATTTTGTGTGTATGTGTGGGTGTCTTTGTGTGTGTGTGTGCATTGAAGCGTTTTGTGCACACACACACCTAAAACGTACAAACACACACACTTCATGACAGTAAGATTTCATTTCCATGTGTACTTTGCAAACTGATCTTCAGCAAATAATCCAATATTTTTAATGAATTGCAAACAAAATGATCGGCTCTATTGTAGTACATTTATGTGGACAGAAGGACAATCAATTTAGTAATTAACTTGTCATTACAAAAATAAATATTCATTGACTTCTAGTTACTTACTGTTATGGCAGATTGGGATTTACATACTGTGCTAGTTTAAATGATGCTAATGATGTCTTATTTTCACAGTGCACTTTCTTGAGCTAGTGGAGCACTTTCAAGTGCCACCACCCCACCGAGAGCCAATTGAAAACGAGGGAGAGGGGCCAAGGGGGACAAGCTGACATGGCCCTTTTATCCACTTTGTGGGTCGACATCTTTGTCACCTTTCATATAAGTCCTCCTTACTATCCTGATGTGAACAGCAAGAGAGGTCTAGAACCTTCCTAAAACAAACAACTTCCTTTGTTTATTGTTTTTTTGTTTATTAGGCTACAGGTTTGCCCTCAAACTAGGCACAAGTAGGAAATGCTAGCAAGGCCTTACCCCATAGATATTCTGTGAAAAACATTCGAGTTTTTCTTTATATCATTCAGGTTGGCACACTTACCTTTATATTTCATTAAAAAGAAAATACATGGATTTGTTATTCTCAAACACCAGCTCAGCTTTGGACAGTATTTCTTTGGGGGGGGGGGGGGACTAATGCATCAGGACTTTTGCCAGTCAGTGAGGCTAAGTGTTTGGAAATCATGGTAAATGGGTGCTACAAAGCTTTGCCAAGGCCTTGCCTTTTATAAGTCTCTGTGTGGAAAGGCTAGAAGCAGCATCAAAACGCAAGGTTCCGACGTCTCAGAGACAAAGGCAGCAGAGTGACACGCTGTTGCACTTTAAACGTCACTAAAAAAAGCGGCCTCTCCACTACATGCTTTAACGGAATCAGGGGGGGGGGCGGCATGGGGTGACACTGGGGACATGCAGCACTTAGGGAGAGAACAAAAGAGTGAGAGAGAGAGAGCATGAGTTTGCACTGCAAACTCGTCACTTTGGATAAAAAAAAACATCTGCGAAATGACTCAAATGTAACCAGAGAGGTTCAGGAAGTATTCTGAAGTTTTCCCCTCACCTCACCTCTCCTGTCCCTCCGCACCTCCGAGCCTCTCCATTCCTCCACTCCGACATCCCACTCGCTCCCTCCTGCCGTGCCGCGAGGAGGTGGAGTCTGGGGCCCACTACATGGGAGGTCCTGACAAGCAGGCAGAGAAAAGAGAGACAAAAAGGAGTGGGGGAAAGGAGAGAAGCAAGAGAGGAGAAACCATGCTGTGAGCTAGCTGAGTAACCTCCTTAAAAGTGTTTGTGAAACAGGTCGAGTGATCGTGAGGTCACATTGGTACGTCTCTCCTCTCCTAACCTCCTCTCTTAGACTCCCTCTCCTAGACTCCTTTCGTAACCTACTCTCCTTACCTCCTCTCCTTACCTCCTCTCCTAACATCTGCTCTGCTTTCCTCACCTCTTCCCTTCTCTCCTAACCTTTTCCTTCAACTGTCCCCTTCGGTCTCTTTTACCCCCCCCCCCCCCCCCCCCCCCCCCCTCTCTCTCTCTCTCTCTCTCTCTCTCTCTCTCTCTCTCTCTCTCTCTCTCGTCCCTCCCTCTTTCTCTCTCCCCCTCCCTCCCTCCCTCCCTCCCTCCCTCTCTCTCTCTCTCTCTCTTCTCTCTCCCTGCCTCCCTCCCTCTCTCTCTCTCTCTCTCTCCTCTCTCTCCCTCTCTCTCTCCTTGGTGACATTCTCTTCAGCGTTCCGTCTCCAGGGTTGTTTGTCGTCAGCGTGGCCGTCATGTTTGACAGCACGGGAACGCCGTCTGTACCACGCACGGCAAGAGAGAATCCATCAGTTCCAGCCATGCTAAACTGGCCTTTCTGTCCATTAGCCGGGATGAGATATGGCACTCCTAAATGGCAAACCGGAGGACTGTGTGTGTGTGTGTACGTGCGTGTGTGTGTGTGGGGGTGTGTTTTTGGGTGATGATTTGGATTGCAACCCAGCGGACAGAGATGACATTTGTTGCGTGAAGGGGGGTTGTAGCGCCGCTTCTGTCGACTTCTGTCGGCCCCACACACACAGGCAGGCACAAAATGCAAACTCTCTCTCACACACACACACACACACTTTAGCCCCTGTGACTCTACTGACACCCCCCGGGTTCTTCCTGTCCATCTGTGGTGACAGAATGACCACTCTGCGCCCACCATCACACACACACACACACACACACACAGCCCCCACAACGACATCAACAGTGTGTGCTGTCAGCGGGGATTCTTGTTCGTCTGGCCAATCGACAGTGCACCAGTTTTGCCAAACACAAATCACGCAACCATGAACTTTAGGCTATGTCCGCCAAGGATGCGTGCGTATGGACCGGGTTGTGTGTGTGCGTGTGTGTGCGAGACTGGGAAGGGAGTGCAGGGAAGGGGGGGGGGGGGATAAGGGAGACAGAGAGAGACACAACACGACAGGTCAATTGTCACTGATATGTATTTTTCTGTGCTGCGTGGAAGCCTTTTCAGGGAAGTGATTCCGCCTCTCACCCCCGCGTGCAGCCTCTCTCCCACGGAGCGGAGGAGAGCGGTGCTTAACCTGCACACGACAGCCCTCTCCATCGTCTCAATCACCCCAAATGTCACCGGATAGATGATTCCATCGGCCCTCGGGGGCCAAACGCTTGTTTTCTCGCAATTAGCCTCCGCCAACTGCCACTAACGAGATGTAATTGGTTAATTGGAGCCGTTAATTGGTCTGATTCAGTGAGATTCCATTATGTCTCTCCACCGGTGATAAAAGCCCTGCGGGGGTATTCCTAGTTGGCAGGGTGAGGGGTGTGTGTGTGTGTGTCTATTGTGTGTGTTGGAGGGTAGAACTGTGGTTGGGATGATTCTTAATGGCTTCCGTACTGTGTGACTAATCACCTCTCCACTCTCGATCAAACGGGGGGGGGGTATGGGGGGGGGAGTGAGAAGGGGGGGGGTATGGGGGGGTGGGAGTGGGGGAGTGGGAAGGGGGGGGGGTATGGGTGGGGGGGTATGGGTGGGGGTCCGGGGGGTTGGGGGGCGTAGTCACAGGTTACTGAATGATGGCTTTTGGGCCTGCCTGTTGAATTCTAGAGGGGTGCTGGGTGACATAAGAAAGAGAGAACTAATCAACGAGAGGGAGAAAAAGAGAGAGAGAGACGGAGTTGGGAACGACCGAGAGAAAGGGAGCCTGTGAGAGAAGAAGCACAGTACGTCATCCAATCAAATCAAGGGAGGACCGTGTCCATTACTTTGTTAACAATGTCCCCTAAAAAAAACGGCTTTACCTGGGCTTGTTGACTTGCAAAACAAACGTCAATTAAAAGTGTTGATTCTCAATCTAAAACTGTAAATTCTTCGGCAGAATTGCTCATTATTCTAACGAGGCACAGATGTTCCCTCTTTGTGTACTGGTGTGTTTGTGTGAGTGTGTGTGTGTGAATGTCTTCATGCATGTGTGGATCTGTGTGTGTGTGTGTCTGTGTAAAGGAAAGAGAGATTCCCTATCAGCCTCTGAATGGTGATTGCCTCCTCCAAGGTCAGAGCCGCAGGCTAGAGGCAGCAGAAGTACTGATACTGAGGAGAGGAGAGAAAGTGAGAGGTGAGGAGAGGAGAGAAAAGGAGAGGAGAAAGGAGAGGAGTGGGGAGGATGTAACACTTCACCAAATGCTAGCAGTGCCACAACCAGAGCACCAAACACAACCAGCCACCCACAGTGGGCCTATAGAGAGGCACCACTGGGAGAAGAGTTGACCAAACCGAACCAAACTGTCCATCGCAGGCTCAGCTAAGACGGATCAAGCTGAAGTCTAAAACTGTAGGAAGCAGGATCAATACTTTAAGATGGCATCCATCTTTAATCAAGGTAACAAAATGACCCTTACAGGGAGCTCTCACATCAAAATCTGAGTGTGTGTGTGTGTGTATGTTTGTGTGAAGAAGCTCTTTTTCCAAATTATGTTCACTGAGAATTACTGTAACTACTGTGAAAGACATGTTGGGCTTATGTATGTACATATAATGAATGTGTTTTAATAGTGGTTTCAAATGAGTTTACAGCTGGCAGAAGAGGAGTTAGGTCAAGCTCGATACAATGGAGATTGCTTTGACCACTTGGGGACGATGCCTCCTGGAGTTTTAGGACCGCCTGACTTGGAGACGTGAAGCCTGGGTGACTTGAGAGTTGTCACCTGGGCGAAGAAGCTTTGAGGACAGTTGGTCTGGAGACAATGTTGATTCAACTCTGATTGTACTGAATGATTGTATTGTTTTCGGGAGTGAGCCAATGACAGAAGAGACATGGGATAGCTGCATGTTTGTACTATGAACCAATGGCTTTTGAGAACTGTGTGCTATGAAATGGTCTGTTGAAGGATGTTCTGAGGGGTTCAGGGCCATCAGCTGGGTAGTGCTGGTGTCTGCTGGACTCTCCGGTTCCATTCTAGAATGCTAGATGGAGCTGTATGGAATTGTCTTTGTGTTTTATGTTTGTGTGTCGATTACGTTATGTTGGTAACGTTATTATGTATACAGCATACTTCAAATAAACATTAACTCTGTACTTCACCCGACTTCACGATTGATTCTCTTAAAAACTTCCGCGACACTACACAGGATGTGCTGGATATACACGATACACTTCCTTTTTGCGTGTGTCTGTGGAGACTTGACTTGGAAATGAAGAAACAGGCTCACTAACAACACAAAATGTGCCACCTCCAACTTCCTGCTGAAGGATGTGTTGTGTGTGTGTTTGGGTGTGCGCACAGTATGTGTGTGTGTCTGTACATGAGGTATCTGAGGGGAACAGCTGTGTTTGTATGTGTGTTTCAAACCTCAAACTTGAAAATATCTGGTGGCAACTTCACCTTGTTGGAGTGAGACTTCTCCATCTGCACTAACTCATTATCAGGCAGGAAGCTTTCTGGATGCAGGATGCACTCCATGGGTGTGTGTATACTGTACGTGTGTGTCTTCATGTGTGTGTGTGTGTGTCTCTCCCCTAGATAAAAGGGGTCAGTGCCTTCACACCATACACCATTCAGAGGTCTCTCCACTCACAACCAGACCCCTGCCTATGGCCCTCAACCAACCCTGCCTCTCTCCCTCCCTGCCTCCCTCCCAGCCTCCCCTCACCCCTCGTTCCAGTCCTGAACCCTCCAGCTCTCCCTGTCTCCCCCTCCAGAACCAGAAGGCCTCTCAGAGACTGAGAGACATAAGCCCCCCCCCCCCCCCGCCACACACACCCCAGCCCTCCCTCCTCTCCCCCGCCTCCCCCAGCCCTTCCTCCTCTACCCTGTCCCCCCCAGCCCTCCTCTTCTCTACAGCCCCGCTGGGGACACAGTGGTCCCTCAGTGGAGTGGCGTTCCGCCGCACAGCAGCTCCGCCAGGGCTGAGAGGAGCGGGCGCCGCCGCCAAAACCCTCCGCCGAGGCCGTGGGGGGGGAGGCAATGGGAGGCCCCTCCCCCGCCAACAAAGAGACATCAGGTGTGTGTGGGTGTAGGAAGGTGGGGGGGGTGGGGGATGGGGGAGGGCACCTGCCCCGGGCAAGGGTCCAATCATCGTGGCAGGGAGAGCATTTTGCGACGCCTCGCTGCCTCTTCGACGAACTGAGGCCCGTGAAATGACAGTGTCCTGGGGGAGGGAGGGGGGGGCTCCGATGTGGTGTGCGGGGGTTTTGTTTGCGTGGGGGGGTTTGGCCATGGGTGTAGGCAGACCGCCGATGAAACAAACAAGTCAGAACCACGGCTCTGCTCCCTTTGTCTGCTATCGGCCGTGGGGGTAAAAGGGAAAATTAGTGGGGGGGGGGAGAAGGAGGTACGGAGTGAAGGAGGAGATGGCGGGTGGGGGGAGAGAGAGAGTGGTCAGACAGAGGAGGGACGGGAATGAGGGGCATGAGGAAAGGAGGAGATAAGGAGAGAACGGATAGAGGAGGAGGAAGAAGAGGAGAGGAGGAGGGGAGGAGGAGGAAGAGGAGGAAGGGGAGGAAGGGGAAGAGGAAGAGGAAGAGGGGGAAGAGGAGGAAGAGCAGGAGAGGGAAGAGGAGGAAGAGGAGGAAGAGGAGGAAGAGGAGGAGGAGAAGAGGAGGAGGAGAAGGAGGAGGAGGAGGAAGAGGAGGAGGAAGAGGAGGAGGGAGGAGGAAGAGCAGGAGGAAGAGGAGGAAGAGGAAGAGGGGGAAGAGGAAGAGGGGGAAGAGGAGGAAGAGGAGGAAGAGGAGGAAGAGGAGGAAGAGGAGGAGAAGAGGAGGAGGAGGAGAAGGAGGAAGAGGAGGAAGAGGAGGAGGAAGAGGAGGAGGAGGAGGAGGAGAAGAGGAGGAGGAGGAGGAAGAGGAGGAGAAGAGGAGGAGGAGGGGAAGAGGCAAGCAGGAAATCGGGGATGTGATTGTGTCTATTATTACAGTTCAGTCAGCTGTTTTCACCTGAGAGCAGTAAAATCCACACAGCTCAACACACAGACACACACACATATCCTGACACACACACACACCAACACCATCCCTCTTCTTCCATTGACAGACACTGAATGCTCACCAAGTCCGACATTAGAGACTGCCGAAGATTCTGAAAGCAGACGAAATGTAATATCGTGCTGCTGCTAAAACTGGGTCAAGTACAGTTGAACGGCTTGAAAGTGTTGTTTTTTAAGGGGGGATTTAATTTTCTGCCAATGTTTTGCACATTTGCGAGTTATTTTGGTTTAACTGCTGTCTCTCTCCAATTTTCAATGTCAAAAAGCTTCTTTGGTATGTGAAGAGCTATTTCAAATATTGCCAAAGCAAATACGAACATACACACAGCCTAGCATACATGTACATTTAGATGTCAACTACACACCCATTAACAGTGATGAGCCCCAACATTTGGACTAATCACAGGTGAACGAATATTGTTGATAATCTTCAAACAAGGGCATGTGTGAAGATGTCAAAGGTCAGAGAACATCCAGTTCTCGTAGTCAATGTGTTGGATGCAGGGGGGGAAATTGAGCGAACCCTAACCCATTTCATACATTTAAATCCGATATGTCAAATGTTTCCACTGGGTTGGGTGGGTGTCTGTATGTTTGTTTGTTTTTTTGTTTGTTTTTTGTTTGTTTTGTCTGTCTGTCTGCCTATATAGTTCCTATGAGTGGACTTGAGAAGCTGTCCGAGGTGTTCTCGTCGTACCCTGGGCTCTGGGGGTGGCCGATGAATTAGCAGTAGTTTTATATTAACGCAGTAGCTTTCCTCTCCCTGCCCCGGCCAAGACTGGCCCGGCCTAATGATCTGATCACGAAAGCCAAACAGCATTGTTTAATGAAATGAAAACACTTCCTCTCCGTCTCTCTCCCTACCTCACTCCCTCTCTGTCTCATTGTCTTTATCTCTCCTTTCCCCCCTTTCTGTGTCTCTCTCCATCTCTCTCTCTCCTCCCTCTTTCTCTCCTCCCTTCCTACCTCCCTCTCTCTCTATCTCGCCCTCTCCTCTCGGTGCGAATAATCACATTAAACATAGATGAAGAGGAACAGTGGGCAGGGGCTAATTGTTCCGACACCATATTGAATTATAGAGGGTCTTTGTCGAATTAATAGGGTTTGATTTAATCATTAAAAATTCATGATGAGATTGTGAGCGTGTTGGTTTTAATTTGAAGGGCACACAGCGTGCTCGGCGTAGGCATTCGCTTCTACGGAGCGACCGAAAGAAATACTAAAATTGCGATGAAAGGGCCTTAGGTTTTAGCGAGCCAGTCAGTCAATTTAACCGTTGAACGCACTCGCTCAAAAGTAAAGAGCTATTCGGGAGAGTGCGGCTCTACTATAGAACCTGTGAGATCTGCCTATTAGCGAGACGCCAACTAGATTGACTTTGAGCAGTTCAAAACCAGTATGTTACTGTGATGTTAGGATGTGTTCAAGAAACTTTCTCCCAATTTAGTACAAACCAAGGTTCTGATCAGTACTGCACACACGATACACACACACACACACACACACACACACACGCACACACACACACTTCTCCAAGTCTATCTTCTACACCTACGAAACCACTGAGCACTTTTTATACCATTTCTTTATTCTTTATTGTCACATTTGGTGACAGAACGTTTTCGACTGTGCTGTTGGACTGTGTGTATTGTAACTAGCTCTCACAACATACAATGGCCACCCAAACACCATCATTTTTTGGTAGATTCTGTTAATTGCGAGTGGCCACTGTGTTTACTTTGCGATGCTGCTAGTAAATAGGCCTACAGACTCTGGCTTCGCTGACCACCGAAATGCAGTAGAACTATATGCACTACTGATCCTTCATGTATACTTTCTAGATGCAATATTTGTACATACGTTGGATTAAAGTGTCTGCTACAGTAAATGAATACAATGGAATGAGCTGCATGCTAGGTCCAGGTCTTTTGCTAAATTAGAAAATTGACCAATGAAGCATTCCGTAAGTAGACCACGCCCCCTAACTTTATTTACCGAAACGTACCCCATTTATTGTATTCTGTTTGTCCAGACACTCTTGATAGTAATGGGGACTGCTAGTAACATGACAGTCTGGGCCAGTAAGACCAAAGCAGACTAGCATTCTCCTGGCGCTCTCCGAGGAGATTGCTGGCAACAGTTCCTATTTATCAGACTGTCACCGCTCTGGAATCAAATTTCCCCTGAAGACACCGTGAAATTACAGATATTTCCTCTCCAGGCCCACCTCTCTCCCACCCTCTCTCCATCCATCCCTCCATCCATCCCTCTCTCCGCGTGTCCTGAGGATAAATATCGGTCTAAGTCTGGGAAGCGACTCTAAGCTGGCGCGCTGATGACATTTTGACCGGGCCTTGTGTTTCTCCCCAAAGCCTCAGTCTCATAGTGACACGCACACACGCGTACACGCAAAGCGCACGCACACACAGGCACACGCCGGTGTGCATACAGACACACAGAAACACGTGTATGCACACACACTCTAGCACACACATAGACACGTGTCCCTGCGGCCCCTCTCTCAGTGTCAGGCTTAGCGGGGCAGTGATCCGTGGCCCCTCGCGTCTGTTTATCCACCCTAAGTGCTCTTTGGCGCTCCGCTCCGCTTTTTTGCTCCGCTGTATAAGACCTATTTGATTGATAAATATCGCGGGCAGCAGGCAGCAAGCAGCAAGCCGCCCAGCCAGCCAGCCAGACCAGGCCTCTGACCTTAAGTTAATGGAAATAGTTTAAGAAGTGCCAAACAAAACAGTTTGCTGCTTCGCCATATATACTGTGGTGGAGACTGGCACTGGCAGGTAAGATGGATGGGAGCCTGGTAGAGGAGGACTGGAGAGAGAGAGAGAGAGAGAGAGAGAGAGAGAGAGAGAGAGAGAGAGAGAGAGAGAGAGAGAGAGAGAGAGAGAGAGGAGATGGAGAGAGAGAGAGAGAGAGAGAGAGAGAGAGAGATGGAGAGAGAGAGAGAAATCAGAGGTGCCAGCCTCGTCATTCTTAATACTTCATATTCATCGCCGCACGCCGCTCTAACCCAATATAGGTGTGATGTCACCGCACGCCACCGTGGCCATACAGTAATCACAGTAAATGACACACCACAACAATTACAGCGTGCGGCATAACAATACCGTGTGGGCCACGTGCGCAAGTGACACGCGCGTGCGCGCGTTTACGAACGTGTCTCTCTCTCTCGTTTTGAACGCGGCGGAGTCGCAGGTGGCAGAGGTGCTTTAGTCTTACAGTGAATCGAGTGTCGCTGTGTAATCGATGCTATGGAAATAAGAATGTTTCCCCAAAGGACGCTTTGTGAAAGGAGACCAAGCTGGATTCCTCTGGTCGCGTCGCTCCAGCAGCTGGGCCGTGTGTCGCGCCGTGTCGCGCCGTGCCGCGCGCCCCATGTATCGATTCGCCAATCGGCTTGCTCGATTTCACGGTGGGGAAAGGGTAGAACGGGGGAGCAAGTGAGACAGAGAGAGGGAGTGAGAGAGGGGAAAGAGAGTGTGAGAGAGAGTGACTGAGAGAGAGAGAGAGAGAGAGAGAGAGAGAGAGAGAGAGAGAGAGAGAGAGGAGAGAGAGAGAGAGAGAGAGAGTGAGTGAGTGAGTGAGTGAGTGAGTGAGTGAGTGAGTGAGTGAGAAAGAGAGAAATTGAGAATGAGTGAGAGGGAGTGAGAGTGAAAGAGACCTGAGTGAGAGAGAGAGAGAGAGAGAGAGAGAGAGAGAGAGAGAGAGAGAGAGAGAGAGAGAGAGAGAGGGGAGAGGATGAAAGGAACGCAGAATGAGCCCCCCGGCTGAGGCCACCTGGCAGGTCTCTCAGTGACCTCATCTGATCCTTCGCATTCCCCCAACCGCCAGTGAACTCTCCACTGACAACACCACGACTCCACATGTGGCTGAGGAGAGACCAAGAGAGAGAAACGCAGAGCAAGAGACAGAGAGACTCAACACCAGACGGCTGCACGTCTGGTTAAGATGGGAGAGAGAGAGGACAAGAGAGAGAAACACAGAGCAAGAGACAGAGAGACTCAACACCAGACGGCTGCACGTCTGGTTAGATGGGAGAGAGAGAGGACAAGAGAGAGAAACACAGAGCAAGAGACAGAGAGACTCAACACCAGACGGCTGCACGTCTGGTTAAGATGGGAGAGAGAGAGGACAAGAGAGAGAAACGCAGAGCAAGAGACAGAGAGACTCAACACCAGACGGCTGCACGTCTGGTTAAGATGGGAGAGAGGACAAGAGAGAGGCAGTCCAAAACATGACAGAGAGGAAAGAGTGATGGAAATAAAAAAGACTGGGGGGGGGGGGGGGGGTTATGAGTTTGTGTAGCCAAACCGTCTCTCCTTTGTCATCTCCTAGATTGTTCTCTAATTGGCTTCCGTCGGTCGGGCGGGGGGCGTCAAGGATACCGCTGGTGAGGAGCTGAGCGCTCTGTCGCTGTTGGTGTCTCAGCAGCATCCTGTCCACACTCGAACACCCAGCACTCGGGATCGACTCACTCCCTTTCACGGGCAAAAACACATACTTGAACACATTCACACATATTTGCATCCACATGCACCCAAACCCACACGCACACGTACACACACGCAGACTTTACTTGACAGGTGAAACGCATACTTAAACACACACTCCGTACTTTAACACCCCTCGAGCACACACACTGGCGCAAACAACGCACGCGTGGTGCTCCAGCGTAAAAACAAATCGAATGGCGTGAATGGAGGCAGTTTAAGAATGCACAAAAGCCTCATTTCCAACTCTTTGTTCCCAAGCTCCGTGAACGGGGGTAGCCTATCTCATCTCTGAAGGCAAAAAAAAAACGGTGTCAAACTTGAGCAATCGTTCTTTCCCCCGTCTTTAAAGCCGCCTCACGAGTGTTATTGCCACCAGCTTTGTCAACTAAACCCACCCCGCGGCAAATCCTCCTCTCTCTGTTGACGCCACTTTTATAGACTTTCATAGCTCATTTACTCACTCGTATGACAATGTTTAATTACAGAGCTGTCACTCTCTCGCAGCATAATGGCTGCTTGTCGGGAAACGTGAAGTGTGTATATCTAAGAGTTGTCATTCGTCACTGAGAGATACAAAAAACGCTGTCTAAATCCTTTTCCCGCGGTGTCATAATTATGGATGTTTAAAGGGATATACTTCAAATGTTACCAATTTATTTATTTTACGCAGGCCTCGTCTACGTCATGTTGAAAACCACATTTGATGTGGTTAGTGGTAGTTTGTGAAAAGCTACAAATAAAGGAGATTTTGGAAACCAGTCCACAATCCTAACTCAACCAATGTTTTGTAATGTAAATTATGTTTGAAGTAGGATACAGCAGACCAGCCTAGTAAGTATTTAGAGTTAGCCATGCTAATTCAGCCTTAACATGTCATCAATCATGTCGGCATACCTGATGCCTGTAGGCTACACATTTAGTCCAATGTGTTTTCCTAAAGTCCTTTTCACAGACAAAAGACTAAGATGTCAACATTCACTCAGTGTTTGATGTGACCTGGGACTTGTCACAAGAACTGCAGGCCTGGGCTGTTTCAGCTGTGACTATGGGCCCTGGCTGCAGCAGCTACTGTGGGCTCTTCAGCATGTGCTAATTGGGATAAGTGTTGCCATTGATTGTGAATGAAGAGCCTTCTATTTATCCTGCGAGACAAAGAGCTGAGTAGCATAGAATAGGCTACGCTGAAGAGGGGATGGTGAGGATGAGAGATAGGTAGGCTGGACTGTTGTGTGTGTGTATGCGTGTGTTTGTGTGTGTGTGTGTGTTTGGGAGCTGGTACAGGAAGAGGCCCCTGAGAGCTTCCCTCTGTTTCTGTGCTCACACCGCGAGCCCACTGACCCTCCAGCCTTAGAGGCCACCTCTCGCAGATGGTTCCCCCGCTCTACAGGCCCTCTGTCTGGGGGAAAGGACCCCAGCGATCACCCCCGGTGCCCTGTTGCTCAGCCCTGGAGCGGCTTCAGACCAGATGGTAGACAGGGCTCCCTGGGAGTCCCTGACCACACACACACACACATCCCCTCAGCCTGCCCCCCCACCCCACCCCAAGGCCTCCCATGTTAGGCCCCCGTTTTGTCGTCCGACTCCACCTCTCCACCTTCTGCCGTCTCTTTACCTTCCAACCCCCACCCCACCTCCAATGGATGGATAAAGAGGCTTCTCCCTGCCAAGGGTATGGAGGGAGGGGGGGCTCTGTCTCAATCTGCTCCGACCGGGAAAGCTCTCAAGCAGACAGCTTGACAGCCTGCCTCCAGTGTTCCAGAAACACCTGTATCTACTGTAACCAGCAGGGAGGTAAGGCCCTTGTATATGGCCTTGACAGGGGAAGCTGATGGTTCACCATAGGATAGCTCTGGGAGACTTATGTCCGTCATACTTTTCTGTGCGCACGACCTTCAAACCTTTCCCTCACTGTGGATTTAAGGCGGCGCACGCACACACAAACACAAGCGCAGACAATCTCTCCTTTTTTCTCCGGGCTGTATTCTGGTTGAGAGGGCTTCTCAGACAGGAACTAGCGAATATGATTAGCGAGATCTGAAATCATTAGTTCGCCCAGCTTCGCAGGACTTGCCCTCTTGCTAGTGTAATTAATAATTCACTCGCCAAACAAACAAACAAACAAACATTGATCTTTCCAGAGTGCTGGAGGACGGAGGAGGGGGTGAGCGGAGGGCACGTGCGGGGACGCCAGCTCACTCACACACACGGCGTGCGCCTCCTCTTGCCCTTTGCGACAGACGGCACAAAGGTGTTTGCTGCTAATCGATGGAACAGCTCTCCGGAGAGACCCCCAAGAGAAACTGCAGCCCGGGGCACTCTCTGCCCCCAGAGTCAGCTGGCCAGCCAGTCAGTCAGCCAGCTAGGCAACGACGAAGAAGAATCCTGTCACTAATCTCACAATTTGTGGAACACACACACACACGTGCAATGCCAAGGCGTCCACTGGAGACACCGGCCTTTGCATTTTTCTCATCCTTGCTGTCCCTCCTCCCAGGGCAGCCAGAGGCAGTGGGCAGCCACATCAGCTGCACCCGGGGGCCCAGTTCCAGTGCTCAGTCATGTCCCGGCCACAGACATGGGCAGGAGTGAGATCTGTTCTGGATGTTTCTACATTGGTTATATGGCGGAGAACACGCAAAGTCCATGCAGAACGGCCTGGGAGACCTGAGTACCAACAGGCCCCAACCCTGGTCCTGCTTCCTGTGAGGCTGCAGACAGTGAGAGTCAGTGTGCCACCGGGCCACACAGTCAATCAGCCAGCTTGTCAGTTAGCCAGCCAGCCAGCTAGTCAGTCATTCAACTAATGAGCCAGCCAATTAATCAGTCAGCCAGCTAGCCAACCAATCAGTCAGCTAGTTAACCAGGCAAGTTAGTCAGCCAGCAAGCCGTCCAGTCAGTCCATCATTCAGTTTGTTGATTGTCACTTTTGAACAGGGAATAAAGAATGTTTTGAAGAGGTTTTGCTTCTCCAGTGGGATGTTGTACCTGCAGCCGGAGGGTACTGTAGTTTGTACAGTGCAGAGGCTCAAAGGCGCTGTCCATGGTCCTGACCACTACAGTGGACGTGAGCTTTGAGACTGAAGCTTGTTTGGAGGCTTGCGGCTTTGCTGGCCCAGGGTGGAATTTCTGTCCTGTTTGTTCTGTTCTGCTCCCAGGCATAGCTACTTGGTCTCAGAGACATTTTGCTGGAAATAGCAATAGAGCAAGCTAACTACTGTGCATTAAAGCCCCCCTCCCCCCCACACACACACAGACACACATACAAACACACACATACGCACACCTCACTATCCAGCCACAATGTTCCCTGCTAGTCACTGACGAAACAATTGATGACAAAGGAATTGGGAAATCATACAGTGAGATCTCTGTATATGTGTGTGTGTGTGTGTGTGTCTGAGTACAACCTGTGTTGCTAGTGTGCATGCTAGCAAGTGTAAGTGTGTTCCTGTGTGCGTGCCATCAAACACACACAAACACTTGCACGCACGCACACACCTCCTTCGTCAGTCAGCTATTCTTTAACACAATCACACATCCCTTCTAATGCTAACGTGCTCTATCGCTTTAGCGGAAACAACGAGGCGATAACGATTATAGCGGAGTCGAACAATGTCTGCTTTCAGATATATCAGGCTTTCATTAAGGCCTGGGCTGACATGTCAGGAAACTAATGAATGCACGTGACAACCACACACACACCCGCACACCCGCACACACTTACACATCCACACAAGCTGTAAATTTAAGAAAAGCCTTTTCTTTTCCCATCCATCACTCTACAGAGAAGCTTAGAATAGAGCTGGAATCAACATAGCACCCTGTCCCCGTTTTGTCAGTTTGGTGTGTGCGTGTGTGTGTTCCTAGGCTGAGCTCTGGTGACTTGAGGACAGACAATGGCCATACTGGTACCTGACAGGTAAAGAGAGAGTGCAGACAGGAAGAGTAAAATCAAGTGATGGATGGACGAGTGGAGAGACACAGACAAGGGGAGTGATTGGCATGTGGCGAGAGAGTGATTGATAGGGATTGAGAATGTTTCTGAGCCAGGACTGTCCGCAGGATGGCGTGTGTATCTGTCGATCACAGACACACACACACAAACAAACTCTTTCAAAACAGAAATACATCAAATCTTGCCTCAGTTGTCCCTTAGGTCTTTTCTATCCATCTGCAAAGATCAAGCCAAGTTATCATAGTCTATGCATGCACGCACACACACACACACACATACGTATATACACATACAAACGCACGCATACACACATATACACGCACATGCATGCACACACACATACACACACACGCACACACACACACACACACACACACGCACACACACACACAGGGGACAGTGAATGTAGAGAAGATGGGGACTGGCAGCAATGTGTAAAGAAAGGGGACGAGTGACAGCCCTTTGAGAACATCTCACTCACACAGACCCTAGGGCCTGTCAGCAGACTGATACCGCTTATTCTGCAGTCACTGGGCGGATGCACACACACACACACACACACACATAGTAACACACACATACGCCCAAATGCATACACATACATAGACTCAAAGTTAAAAATAGACACAATCTCATATACACACACACAGACACTTACATATAGGCTTACATGCACACACTCCACACAGCAGCCGACATGACAAATACACATTGTTAAGCTTATGGAAATCTTCACCTCTATACTCTAGAGCATTTCCATATGAGAGGAGCGTATAGGAAGAGATAGGTGGAAAGAGAGAAAAAAGAGAGAGGCAGAGAGAGAGAGCGAAAAAGAGCAAGATAGAGATAATGGAGGGGAGAGGTGCATTCATCACACCATCATTGGGTAGTTCATTTTTCATCTAGGTCGACTACATCTGAATGCTCATGTTCTCCAGACAGGATTCAGGCAAGTTCCGCTCCACTCTTAACTAATTACCACGGAGAGATGGAAAAAAATCAAGCAAGAAATCGGGGCAGAAATCGAGGCAGGGAGACAGAGAGGTTGTGAAAAACAACTCGATTTGCCGGAGTTTAAGTCCAAAGAAATTACCATACACAACAATGGCTGGAGACCCTGAACACAGTTAGACGTGTGGAGAGGCGATTTAGCGGAGGAAATGATTGCCTTTTTCACATCCAAAACGATTCATTTGCATAAACTGGAGATTAAAAAAAAACCTTTGTCATATTGTAGGGCATAATTATGCTCATTATTTTGCCCAAATAACCAAATTATGGCAAGTGAATGGGCCAGCGTGTGATGCTATCAGAGACTATCAGCATTCACTTCTCTCGCCCACTTAGTAATTGATATTCTCGCCGGCGTTCAGCTGATGTGGAGGACGTGTGGTGGAGAGCGCGTGTGCAGGCGTGTGTCCAGGCCTGCGTGTGTTTGGGGGGGGGGGGGGGGGGTGCGGCTGTAATTGGTGAGAGGGGGGAGGGGGATGCCTGTTTCCATTAATTAGGGACTGAAAAGCGACCATGTTGGAAGGTCGGAGGGCAGAGGGCGGGGCGAGGCAGTGCGGGCGGGGTGGGTGGGCCGGGGGGACACACGATGACTTCACCTGGGTAATCAGGTGTGACCTCTAACCTCCAGCGCACCTTCTCCCTCTCTCACTATGTCTCTCTCTCTTTCTATCTCCCCTTCACGCTCTCCCCCTTCTCCCCCAACATCTATCTCCTTCTCTTCTTGTGTCAGTTTGTCAGTCCCCCCCCCCCCACCCCATCTTCCAGACTTTTTGTCTGGAAAGTTCTGTTTGTAGAGAGCGTACTTGTGTTTGGGGTCACCCGGCCAGCTCTGAGCCCTGTTCTCCTTCCGACTGTCTGGCCTCGTTAACTAACGTTTCAGCTCCAGGGTGACAGAACCTGGTCTGGACTGCCAATAGAATGGAAGAATGTGTGTGCGTGTGTGTGTGTGCACGCGTGGGGTATATGTTCAAGTGTCTGTTTGAATGTGTGTCTAATCGTGTGTGGGTGTATGTATGCCAACCTTGTGTAATGAGGAAAGGAATTAGACATATACTTATATAAAAGGGACACACGAAGATCAAAACCTCCCAAGATGCCACTTTTAATGATCATGACCTTTGACCTCTGCGGCACCGCTCCTCGCCTCGCCCTCCGACCATCCGTCTCGGCGGAACGAGAGGACAGGCGGAACGACGGCGAGATCTGAGAGGATGACCACCCCCCGCAGCGGGAGAGAGGGAGAGGAAGAGGGGGATGAGTTGGGGAAAACGGCGACAGATGTGGAAAAGTTGGACTTGGCCGTGTTTGATCATTGACTTGTTTGAAAGCAGTTTCTCAGCTTTTCATTGCTATGTGCTTTCAGTGTTGACCTCATCTTAGACACACCATCCTGACAGACGGATGGATGAACTGACTGACTGACTGGCTGGCTGGTTAGTTGCCTGGCTGACTGACAGACTGATTAGCTGATGAGCTGATTGGCTGGGTGGCTGATTGGCTGGCTGGCTGACAAGCTGATTGCCTGGCTGACTGACTGGCTGACTGGTTTGGTGGCTAACTGACAAACTAATTACCTGATTGTAATTTGCATACAGACCATTTTTGGAGGTCCTTCCTTGTCAAATGTTTGCCATGTCAATCTCATGTTTGTCATTCTGTGTAAACATTGCTGCTCCTTGACCTGTGTTCACAATGTGTCAACAACCTCTATGATGACAGGTTTGTCACAAAACAGGAAAAAACGGAACTTCTCCGGAACCCTCTCCCCCCCCCCCCCCCCCCTCAAAAAAAAGCGCTAGCTATACTCATAACTAAAAAGTTTGACTTTCTTCCACAATCAAATTGGCCAAACAAGTTATATATATTTAACTTAATGGGTACATAGTGTAGCTAGATAAATTATATTTAGCAAGTTTCACAGAAAGCCACAGAAGCCGGATCGTGTCATTTTGTAAATGAACAAAATTGACAACACATTAAGAAACTTGTCTTTACTCAAAATATTGCTAATTTAAATAAAAACACTGTAGGAAATCTCCCATTGTATCCTCTCTGGCTTCGCTTAGGTAAAAGATGGATGACGATGATGACGATAAATGTATTATTCACACCCAGTAACCTCTTAACCAAATGACATGTGATTTTAGCTTATGTTGCATTGAGTATCTGGCGTTTTCAGAAATTAAATCGATGATTGGACGGCGAAGATGAGGCAGGAGCCATGGGAATTTAAGTTCCCATATTTGAAGGGTTAGGCTGGAAAGGGCTGGAACCTGCAAAGATGGCGACGACGTCCCAACATGCAACAAGGCGTGACAGTGACGTATCTTCACATTCTCTATACGGTGTAGAGACCCAATACCACAACCCCCATCCCCGAGTGCACACGCAAACACACACACACAATAACACGCACACACAAACAGAGCTCCTCTTCACTGCACTGCAAAGCTGTTCCATAGAGGAACTAGTAGTGTATTCTTTGATGTGTGTCTGTGTGTGTTTGGATATGTGTGAGTGAGTGAGCCGCCAACCTGAAAGGGGTTAATAAATATTTTAGGAGCCTTTTAGAGGCTTTGAAGCAGTGGGCTGGTACAGCCTCTTATCTCATAGATACATACTACATCACTAGGGGACACATGCGACGTACCTGTCTGTGTCGGTCTGCCCAACTTTGTGGAGGTGGAGAGGTCCAGGGCAAGAGAGTGTGTGTGAGTGTGTGTGAGTGTGTGTTTGTCTGTTTGGGATAGATCTGTCATCCTTTAGAGCAGTCTTAAAATTCTACGGATGCAATTAATAACAGTTTTACTATGTTATAATCTTAAGGGCTAACCTAACCCTTTCTCCAAACCCCAACTCTTAATGTAATTCCATCCCTGACCTTAAACCACAAAAGAAATACTGGAAATACAACTTGAACTTGTGAGGACCAAGAAAATGGCATTGAGTAACTGAGAAATTCATTTTCAGTTACTCAATGCCAACGGGGCACGAATGGTTTAGTATAGCCATCAAACAAGGCTATTTGTCCCTTAACTGTGATTAAGGCCTTATATTATGTTGGAGAAAAAGTCAAGTGACAGAGTAAGATTGGTTTGGCTATTGCGAACGCACGGAAACAACTTTTTCCATCACACACAAGCACACGTATGCAAGGCATGTAATAACAGTAAAACTCTATTCACCGACACCATCCTCTTCAGGACCACACTGAGGACATCCTGTTCTCTTGAATATCATGTCTCTCCTTCACCTTTCACTATCCCTCTCCCCTGCTTTGTGTGGGAATGTGCGTGTACGTGCATAGGTGACTCTGTATAGTTAAGTGTTTGTGCGAGTGTGAACCATACGTGTGTGTGTGTGTGTGTGTGTGTGTGAGTGCATGGAAATGTGTTTATTTGGGTGTGAGTGTACGCATGGAACTGTGCTTACGCGCGTGTCTGTGCGTGTGTGTCTTCTCCACAGTATCTCAGAGGTGGATCACTATGCAGGGGGCGTAACCCAGACACATCATCATTCCCTGTGTGTCCCCGAAGGCTGCAATATACCAGTCACCTTCCAGACCGAGAGGACAGCAGGAGGGGGGAGGGGGTTGGATGGAGAAAGAGGGAGGGGGTTGGATGGAGAGGGAGGGGGTTGGATGGATGGATTGATGGACGGATGGAGAAGAAAGGAGGAGGAAACAAAATTGAAGAAGTGACTTGGAAGAGGGAGGAGAGGGAGGAGAGGGAGGAGAGGGAGGAGAGGGAGGAGAGGGAGGAGAGGGAGGAGAGGGAGGAGAGGGAGGAGAGGGAGAATGGAAACGGAAGGGTGGGTAGGGAAGAAAGGATGAGGGCGGGAGAGGAGAGGAAGGGGGAGAGTGGAAGAGGGAAAGAAGAAGGGAGAGAGACAGCATTGTGCCTTTTCAGAAGCTGGAGGCAATAAAGTGTGTGTGTGTGTGTGAGTGTGTGATCTCCAAAGATCTCAACGACAGACAAACCATGACTATACTTTCTACTGAAGCATTTTTCAGTCTCAGACTTCTCAAAGACTGTATACTTTACTGCACTTACTCCCACACTCTCTGTCATATCTCCAAATACCATTGACTGCACAACTCTAAAACATAATTTTAAATTCCAACCATGCAGAATAATAACAAAAAAACACTGAATTACAGCCCCCTACAAAACCCCAACACAAATCCATCTTTCCATTATCCAAAGAAAAAAATCTAGAACAAGCAATGGAGAGAGAGAGAGGGAGGGAGAGAGAGAACATAGAAATGGATCTAATCTTAGGTGAACCTTGAACCTTGTTCCACTTGAGTACAGCGAACATGTTAACATACACAACACAATCAATAACAGTCCCATAAACACAACATCTAAGATATCTTTCAAAGAATACAGGTATGCCTGCCCCCCACTCCCCAGATGTAATTAATCGCAATTTTTTTATCTACCTCTACCTCTCCTCTCATCCTGCTTTAAAAGGCTGAGAAAACAAACTATTGATTCATTGTGTTTTGTGATAGCGAATAATTCAATGACAACTGTCATAGGTGTATAGTAATAATTGTTGTAATATAATGTACAAATCTATTATGATTTAAAACAAGAAGGGACAAAACATCATACTTTAAACGTGTTTAAAGATGCTAACCAAAATAACTCATTAGCAATGTTTACTTTTTTATAAACGTCACGTCCGAGGTGAAACGTGATGGTTGTTTCAGCAGAATCAACCTTCATTAAAGGTACAATAGGTTAAAAAAAATCAGTACAAGAAGAAAGGTTTTGTCCCCGATAAACATGTTGTGTAAGCTAATGAGGCCCTTGAGAGTTGTTTAGCAACACAGACAGCTCAGTGCCAGGGGAATGTCAATTCCCAAATTTTGGAGCGGCCCGTTGCTTTCCAGCCAATAGTGGTCCAGCAATCCTGTTCCAGTTTATCGCCTTCAGCAAGACAGGCTCTTTGGCTTAATTTGTGCAAGCACTGTCAACCAAACTTTAGCTTCAGAAAGAGTGGAAGTTTAAACAAGAATTGGGGGTGCTGTTTCTCATGTTGTAATTCACTCTCTCTCTCTCTCTCTCTCTCTCTCTCTCTCTGTTGCTCTCTGTTTCTGCTGTTTTGACCCTGCCACTTTCTCTCTTTCCTACTCTCTCTTTCCCTACTCTAACTCTGCTGCTCTCTCTGCCTGTTTGTGTTGCCCAGCACAGAGGTGGGAGGGGACGAGAGGTCATCAGAGGGCGTACATCCTCCTCATCTGGGTGGGGCCTGTACAGCCCACCTGCTATTCCAGAGGAGTTCCAGCTTGTTGTCCCCAACACTCTGCTGTTTTGTTGGTGTGTTATTTCCTGTTATCGTCTCACCACCTCGTGACTAAACCTCCACACGTCCACCCCCGACACTGCAGTTCGCTGACATCTCCTGTTGTTGCAGAAGTGCCTTTGTTAAATCGCTTTCTTAATTGCCTTTATTATTCCTTGCATCCTTTGCATAGCCTCCCCTCTTTGCCAGAGGCCTAACAGCCCTGGGTGACAGCTATGGAATTCATCGGTTTATTCCCGGTGATCAGTAACGCGCGAGTGTCAACGTAATGACAGAGTTCCAGCGTGGCTTCTGACCGGGAGCGGACGCAACCCCGGTCTCTGCTGATTCGCTTCCACCAAACGCAATTTGCCAAGTACAGGGCTGGAGTGACTAGCTAATAGGGGGCTAGCCCCAAACCAACGCACTTCATCTCCGCCGGCACTTCCGTGTCATACCATGAAACAAAACCACTTTGGGGCTTCTCCTCCGCAGCTTTTTAGAAGACCAGGTACAGTTAGTTTGTGCGACACGGCGGATTTTAATTGGATGGACCAGGTCAAGGAGACCGCCGGCCAACTGCCGCCTTTGATGCCCTCCCAGGGTGCTGGGGCAAAAAAAACGCCAATGGAGCCTCTGAATGGAGGCGGAAGAGGATAGGAATTACCTTGGGTTGGGTTGTGATGTTGAGACGCGGGTTTCAAAGACGCTCGCTACATTTCAATTTGCATCTATGAATGTGCGCAACAAACGAAGGGATTATCCTTGGGATCAAACCTAGCCACCCGCTGGCTTGATTAGCATGGCGTCGGGGCTCCGAGCGGACGAGGGCCCCAGCAGGGTCTCGCCAGGGTCATGACGAACGTACCCGTCTGACATCAAACGCTCTCCCTCTCTCTTTCCTTCTGTTAGGCTCAAGAACAAGAGAGGAGATGGAGAAGAAGAAAAAACATGAGAAGATACTAAACAGAAAAAGCGAGAGAGAGAGAGAGAGAGAGAGAGAGAGAGAGAGAGAAAGAGAGAGAGAGAGAGAGAGAGAGAGAGAGAGAGAGAGAGAGAGAGAGAGAGAGAGAGAGAGAAAGAAAGAAAAAGTAAGAAAAAAAGAAAGTAACAGACTGACCTTAACATATAACAGGTAGTGGAGACAGCCATTTACCTGTAACAGAGCCAAGGCTTTCAGAAGCCATTTTCTACCACTCCCTTCTGTCTGACAACTCCTGGCCTTGAGCACTGTCTGGGGACTAATGTTTGGTTAGACACACACACATGCACACACACACACAGAAATAGATTCTGTAGCCATATGCTCAGTATTTTTTCAGAGAAACTCAGTTTCATGGAAAACATTTAGCAATATATAGCTGTTCAAGTCTAAGTTCTTATTGACACGTAATTCACAAGTCTGGTTTGCCAACCTATGCCCTGTTCTTTGTTTCCATAGTTACAAGGAGAGAGAGACAGTCTTCCCGGCTTAGTGACATCTCCGTCTCTGAGTTTAGCCGTCTGTTCTGCTAAAAGGTTTTGTTTTGTGGAGGCACAACTTGGAGAGACACTTTGCAACACTTGTGGAGCACTTGATTCAGTGAAACCAATAAAATACTGTAGGTATGCCAAAATGAGGATAGAAATCAAACGCACCTAAAAGTGCTTTCGAGACACTAGCCTGCTCAGCTGGGTATGAGCTACCGCTACAACACTAGGAGGACTTACTGCGAATACATGAAATCATACATATTTATCACATGTATGAGTGTATGTGCGCATTTCAGAATGATGAGATTAGATGAATAGAGATAAAAAAGATGAAATGGGAGATGGATGTCGATGCCTGTACACTATAAGATCAAACCCCCCTATTGAACAGCAGGGGGTCTATATCTGGACAATGTAGGCAGGAGCCAGCCTGTGTAAGGGCTCCCAGTGGGGTGTTAAGCCTGCCCAACACCGCCTGGGGGAATGTGTGTGTGAGTGTGTGTGAGTGTGTGTGTGTGTTTGTGATTTAGTAAGCAAGAGAGGGAAAGAGAGAGATAGAGGCAGAGAGACATAGAGCGAGAGACAGTGAGAACGACAAGGAGAGGAAGAGGGTAGGAGCGAGCGAGAGAGAGAGAGAGCGAGAGAGCGAGAGAGCGAGAGAGCGAGAGAGAGAGAGAGAGAGAGAGAGAGAGAGAGAGAGAGAGAGAGAGAGAGAGAGAACCCCTCCCATTCTCCTCACTGGTAATGAATCCTGTTGCCGTACCTCTTGGCTCTTGCGTCCAGATTAATGTGCCCTCATCACAGCTAGTAGCTTCAGCGGTGATAGATAGCTGCTACTCCCATCTCTGCTTGGCCCTGGGCAACGGCCTCCACACACCCGTCCACACGTATGCACCCACACACACACACACACAGAAAGACACACACACACAGACACGTATGCAGCCCCACGCGCAGACACACTCGCGCACGCACACGCACACATGGAAGCGCAGAGACACTTGAGGGATCGCTCTTGCGCACCTGTCCATCACCTGCCAGCCGATGGCCAGCCCATTGATCCAGGCCTCTCGGGCTGGACACTTCATTGTCTGCACACGGCTCTTCCTCATGTCCGCGCAGCGCCACCGTGATTGAAGGGGAAGCGGCGTCAGTGGGGGGAAGGGGGGGGGGGAGTGGGGTGAGTGGGGGCTTTGGTCTG
This sequence comes from Thaleichthys pacificus, assembly GCA_023658055.1. Lineage (NCBI taxonomy): Eukaryota > Metazoa > Chordata > Actinopteri > Osmeriformes > Osmeridae > Thaleichthys > Thaleichthys pacificus. The sequence continues at coordinate 4,509,927 of CM042858.1, forward strand.
TGTAGCACAAGACAAACCAATCAATTCCCCCATCACTAGCCATCCATTTCCTGGTCGCCCCCACAAACACGACAGGGAATGCACAGCCGCGCGGGATTGCTGAGTTCGCACACGCACACGCGCGTGCACACGCAGCACATCGTGGAGACTGACAGCTCGCCGGCAATCTGTTGTGTCTTTCAAGGATGCAAAACAAACAAGAGTTTCATTCAGTCGGTCTGCTCGGATATGCCGTCTCTCGGTCTCTCTCTCTCTGTCCCAAACCTCTCCCACTCTCTCCCTCCCTATTTCTCTCCCCCTCTCCCCACCCCACCCCACCCCCCCGTCCCTCTCCCTCTGTCACTGACATTTCTTTCTCTCTACTGGCGTGCACGCGCACACGCACGCACCCACCCACTCAGCACGTACAGCAAATGTAATTCAGCAACAATGCTGCCATTGCCAAAAACCATACACTCAGCAAAGAACCTCAGTGAGTCCACGAGCAGGGCTCCACAGAGAGCTGTAGGAGAGGACAGGGAGTCGGGCCTGCGTGAGTGCCCCCTCTAGTGGACACTGCAGTGACCTACCGCATTGCATTACAGTATGCACATACTACTGGAGGCATACCAGCTATGGTATGTCCTGTGGAGTCCAATGCCTTGGCTGTGTTCTCTGTGGCAGGTCGAGTGCACACATCCCCACACACACACACATACATCTCCCTTATCCTATCCGTATATTTTCCTTCCAACTTCCCGTGAGAATTACAGGACACCAGGGAGACTGCAATGTGTTGTGTGCTCATATTCAAATTGGAGCCAGCAGTACAGTACAGCACCTTTCTTCCTGTGCCAGTGTTGTTGTTTTCTCTCTCTCTCTCTCTCTCTCTCTCTCTCTCTCTCTCTCTCTCTCTCTCTCTCTCTCTCTCTCTCTCTCTACATGCAGAAAGGAGAGCATGGGTTCAGCCTTACAGCCGAGAGGGGGGATTGCAGGTGCGAAGAGCTGGTAAGCTCTTGAAAGACGAGGGATAGAAAGAGCGGGAGATGCATAATAGGAGAAAACAACAGGAGCACAGGGACAGTAGGAGGAAGTCATCCCTGTAACTTAAAAACAGTTTTGGAACAAACAGTCGTATTCTGTACAGCTAGAACTACACCCACGGCCCTATCGCTGCGTTTGCCAGTTTTTTCGCTTGCAACTAATTATTTGTTATTGGGCTGGGTGCAGATCCCATAAAACGCCTCGTGGGTCTGCGCAGACTAATTGTTTATAAACCGTTCAGGAAACACTAATATTGAGCTATACTTTTTTTGGCACATTCGTTTGTTCACCGACTAATTTATGTGGGGTAAAACACTTCCAGGCCGCCGTTAGAGACTCGAATGAAATGGTCCACTGTTTTCGGCTGAACATCGATTGCGCAATAGGGGGAGTGTCGCAGTTGGTCCGGACACGGACGTGTGGTTCAGCAGACAGACACACGCCGCCCCCTTGCCCTTTTCCAGGACCCGAAAACATTGATAGTGTGTAGGCTAAAGTAAAGACGAGTTTTTAGAATACTGTACATACTCTCCTGTTTACCAGTGTATGTCTGGACTCGAACACTGCAGGCTCGTTGCAAGATGGCGGACCAGTTACCAGATCTTGACGAGTTTCTGCGAGAGGATTCCTATGTGAGCCCTTATGCGGACGATATACGCAGGAGGTAACAACGTTGAACACAGTAACTGTTACCTACATGTGAAAGTCTCATGCGTTCAGTAGCTTACGCGTAACTCCTTGCAATGTCCATAAGCTACGCAGTTTGTACGTTCTTTGCTATTTTCTATGTGAGAATGTGATGTAGTCGAAAGCGTACTGCTGTTGCAGTAAACTCTGTTCTACATTTGACATTGAGGAAAGCGATAGTTCATGTCTGTGCCCCTTCCTTGTTTCATACGGAGAAAACGGCGCAACGTGCAAGGACTGTGCAACGACCACTGCTGTGTGGACAGTCACTCCGCCGTATCATCACTACTGAGACTGAGTCTTTATCTGATCGTTTGATGTCGCTCTTTGTCAAACGCTCCAAATAGTCCGGTTACTTCATGACAGACTTTCAGATAGATGCTAATGGTGGATAATGTGGACTTTAATTGAGGTCGGAAGAAGGTCGCGACAAAAATTATCCCGTCATTTCTTAATTTCACACTTGATTATGAGGTGGCGATAATTCGGCCTGGCGGGAACTATCCCCCAGAACGAAATCACAGCTTTGATTGGCCACAATCTGATGAATATAACAGGTTTCTACAAAAGTAGGTCTAGGTTTCTTGTTAATCAGTCAAGCACTGTGGCCATTCTCTTAGAGCGAGAGGCATGTGCGCGCGCGTGTGTGTTAGCGCGCGTGTCTGCAGCTGTGCGCGCGCGCTCTCAGTGGTGTTTGCGCGTGCGTGCCTATGTGCGTGTGTATATCGTGCGAGTTTTGGCACGAGTCAGCAGCATCACCTCACTCGGAGCTAAGTTGACATTATAGCACGGTAGAGGCAGGGAGGAGAGACAGGGAGAGATGGAGCCAAAGTGGGTGGTAGTCATTAGCTAGGCATTGTCAGCACCAGTCTCCTGTCTCTGCCACTAGGGAGCTGATACGGTGTTTTTTGTTCAACCCCATCTTACTACGGACTCTCATGAATGTGAAATTTATGTATTTTTTTCGGTTTCCAGCACAAAGTTTTGCTTCCTCTCCGCTTGCAGAAGTCTCTCTGTGGGGAAGAGTAGAACACTGTCAGTTGGTTCGAGTTTTGTCAGTTGGTGTGAGGCTCTGTGCTTGGGTGCACTATGTGCTCCCACCGACTTCCAAAGTCTGGTATTGACCCGGCAGTATAGGTCAATCATCTATTTCTCTCTGTCTCGCTCTCTCTCTCTTTTTCTGTCTCTCTTTCTCCCACCCCTGTCTCCTCAACACCTCTCTATCTATTCCCCCATTTACCCGTCTTCTCTCTCTCTCTCTCTCTCTCTCTCTCTCTCCTCTCTCTCATCTCTCTCTCTCTCTCTCTCTCTCTTTCCCTCACTCTTTCCCTCGCTCTCTCCTTCCTTGTACCCCAGTGTATCTCCTGTCCAGTTCACCCATATCTCCCTTGCTTTTTGACTTCTCTCTCTCTCTCTCTCTCATGTTCTGAAGTTATCCCATTATCTCTCATACAGTACACACTGTCCCAATTTTGACACCTCAATTTGTTTCCACAAAATGTAGTCCATACAATGTTCTTTCTCTCTTTCCACCTCCCCCCCTCCATTCCCTCTTCCCGCTCTCTCCTTCCCTCTCTCCCCTCCCTCTTTCCCCCTCTCTCCTTCCCCTCTCCCCTCCCCCTCTCTCCTTCCCCTCCCCCCTCACCCCCTCCCCTCTCTCACCTCCCCCCTCCCCTCTCTCACCCTCCCCTCTTGCCCTCCTCCCCCCTCTCCCTCTTCCATCCCTCTTCCCTCCCTCTCTCCCCCCCTTCCTCCCTCTCTCTCCCCCCCTCTCCTTCCACCCTCCCCTCTCTCCCACCTCCCTTCCCCCCTCTCTCTCCCCCCCTCTCCCTCCCCTCTCTCCCCCCTCCCTTTCCCCCCCCCCTCTCTCTCTCCCTCCCTCCCTCCTGTAAGTCAGTGACCTGTGTGGACAGCTCTGTCAGAACCAGATAACCAGCCGTTAATAACCAGTCAAGGAGGACGGCCGAGGATCTCTGGTTGATTAGAAAAGGCCTCCGACTCGTCCTCTCTCTCTGATCTACCTTAATAGTCGTTCGTCCGTCACCTGCCCTGGTCTGTATCGGTAGTGACAGGCACCTTCCTGTTCAGGTGACATTTGTGATCCCACGCACATTTTCCTGTCGCGGCCGTTCTTCTGTTTCCAATCAGACGAGCGCTGGACACGCAACCCCAGCCAATCCTGTCTGATCTGATTGCTGTTATATCCCTTAATAAGTTCTCTCTCTCTCTCTCTCTCTCTCTCTCTCTCTCTCTCTCTCTCTCTCTCTCTCTCTCTCTCTCTCTCTCTCTCTCTCTCTCTCTTTCGGTCTCTCGCTGTCTCTCTCATTGTCTCTCTCGTTGTCTCGCTCGCTGTCTCTATTGTTGCCCCTCTCTCTCTCTCTCTCTCTCTCTCTCTCTCTCTCTCTCTCTCTCTGTCTCTCTGTCTCTCTTGCTCTCTCTCTCTCTCTCTCTCTCTCTCTCTCTCTCTCTCTCTCTCTCTCTCTCTCTCTCTCTTGCATCTATGTATCTTAGCAACCTGTCAGCGGTCGGCAGGCAGCAGGACAGACAGGTGGGGACACCAGGGCAGGGTGAGCTTGGCATGCTTGGGGAGGGTGGAGAAGAAGGGGTGGATAGAGGGGAGGGATGGGTGGATGGATGGAGTTTTGGAGGGGGTGAGGAGGGAGAATGTTGTCCATCTTTGCCTCTTGTGGCAGCGTTCGGAACACGAACAAACCCAAACGTTGCTTTGAAGGGAGGGATCGCTTGGCTGTCCTGGTTTTGTTCACCTCCCGCACCATGCCTCTACCCCCCACCACACACACACACACACCACCCCACCCTACCCTAACCCCCATTGCCTGTAAGAAGAGATTTTCTGCAGCTGGTAGATGCCCAGCGGAGACTCAGACCCAGTGTGTGTGTCCTCCTCCATGCTCGATATAGACCCACCGTACTGTAGCACTCTGTCAATGCCAGATACAGAACACGCTGCGCCCCCCCCCCCCCCCCCTGCCACACGCACGTTTATCCAGAACCTTCCCCTCAAACTTCCCCAAGACTGGGGGGGGGGGAATTGCACCTCACTGTATTTCTCTGTTGGACCTCCGCTTTATAATTGGCCCATTTTGGCTGGCTGTGTGTGTGTGTTTGTGGGGTCTTTAATTGGCTGCTGTCTGGGCTGTTATGGCCGCTGTAGCACGGTGTTTCTCTGGTCCTATCTGATCTGACAGCAGGCCAGGAAGGGAACATGGCACTATGCTGAAATGTTCCCATGCTCCTGTCTGCTGGCTGACTATGCTACTGTTGCTAACCTGGTGACAGCCCCAGCCTCCCCAAGCCCCAGTCCGCCAGCTCCGAGTCTTAACCCCAGCCTCAGTCCTCCAGCCCCAAGCCTTTGCTCCAGCCTCATCCTCATCCCCTCAACACTAGCCTGAGCCTTAATCCCCCAGTCCCAAGCCCTAGCCTCAATCTATCAGCTTCAGCCCCCAAAGCCTTATGGGGCATTCAGACATGCAGCGGTGTGTATATTCAACGCTCTCTAACTATGCTAGTCATGAGCTCAACACTGTGTGTCAAGGTTGACAGCTGCGTGCAGTCCTAAGCTAAGTTCATTAGCTGTTAGCGTACTTGTTTTCATTGTCTATTGATGCGCTCCAGCCTCACCAAAAAGTTGAACAATGTTTTTTACTCCCCACAACACGCTAATTCTGTTCTCTGCGACACTCCTCGCTGCATTTTGCATCTCAACGCCCCCAACACCCTGTTTCATTGATGTATTGGAACTTGATGCTGCAGCCTGAATGCCCTATAGCCCCAGCCTTAGCCTAGGCCCCTCACCCCCAATCCTCCACCCCCAGCCTCAGTCTCCATCCCCAGCCTCAGTCCCCCAGCCTCAGTCCTCCCACCCCCAGCCTCAGTCCTCCACCCCAGCCTCTAGTCCTCCACCCCCAGCCTAAGGCCGATTATACGTCTCCGTTTTTACGGAGACGGACACAGGAACGCCCTCTCCGCGAGGACCGCCCTCTCCGTTGCCCTCTCAGGAGCCCCTCGGAGAGCTTCTTACGTTGCACCTCCTGATTTTCCTGACTATTCCGTCTGTGTCTGGTCCGTCCGTCATTTTTTACGGATACCCCTTGGCTGTGATTGCGTTCTGATTAAGAACCGTTGCGTCCGGGGCGGGGCGGGGTTGTCGTGACCATCAAGACGAACAGGCTATCCTTTGACCGCCATTGCTGTACGTTTTTCTAAATATCTATATTTTTCTAGCTAAACAGTACATGTAAATCAGCATCTGAATTAAAATGGTGACGAGAAATGGGCAGTGTAGTTGCTGAAAATTGCTATTTTATTTGACTGAAACGGCTAATTTGTACATTGCTCCGACTTTTCGATGACCTAGCTAGCATCGCAGTGCAGCGCCACCTACTCTTCTGGCAGTGAAGTGTAGCACCCACAGCCTTCGGAGTACTATCTAATATTCAACCAATCCGTCCGACTCCGTCCGTCTGGCCGTAACGGAGTCGGAGGAAGTATAATTCGGCCTTTAGTCCCCACCCCCAGCCTCAGTCCTCCACCCCAGCCTCAGTCCTACACCCCCCAGTGCTCAGTTCCTCCCACCCCGTCGCCTCAGTCCTCCACACCGTGCTCAGTCTCCCACCCCAGCCTCAGTCTCCATCCCCAGCCTCAGTCCTCCACCCCCAGCCTAGTCCTCCACCCCCAGCCTCAGTCCTCCACCCCAGGCCTCAAGTCTCCCACCCCCAGCCTCAGTCCTCCACCCCCAGCCTCAGTCCTCCACCCCGTGCCTCAGTCTCCCAACCCCAGCCTCAGTCTCCCACGCTGCGCATCAGTCTCCCACCCCCAGCCTGTCTCCCACCCATAGCCTCCATCCCCCAGGGTCAGTCCTCCATTCCATCCTCAGTCGTCTCGCCCCGTGCCAGCCCCAGCCCGGCCCCAGCCTGTAGCTCCAGTCCAGAGCAGCTCCTGTGAGTGTCCCTGTTCTCCTCCCGTGGTCTGACGAGCCGTGGTCTGAGGAGGTGACTCACAGGAGCCTCCAGCAGGTGGATCAACACAGAGCCTTAATGGAATGTACAAACAAATGGAAAAATAAATAAACACTGCCCCGCTATTTATAATATGCATATAAAAAGATGGCACAAGCCAATTAAAGTGTTTGTGCTTGTGCAGCATTTCAGCTGCGGCATACATAAGTGACTGAAACTGGATGGGCAGCGCTGAATCTTGGTCTCTTTTTCCTAATACATAAAAATATGAAAATAATAATAAATCAATTTAGAAGAACTTCAAAAAGGGCGCTGATGCGTCGACGGTGAGACAATGGTAATTTCAGATAGGGAAGACCTGGCCTGTACTATTCATGAGCGGTCCTTGTTGGTATGCACAGGTTGCTGAATGTGTGTGCGTGTAGGCGTTTCTCTTCACGCCGGTGTGTGTGTGCAGATTTGGGGGCTGTTGCATTTTAATTGGTAGTCCGCTGAGGAGCTGATTGACTGGGACTTGGTGGCGCATGGCCAATGAGGTGAGTTGTGGTGGGGTCTTTGGTGTGTGCGTGTGTGTGTGTACGGACACACTGTCTCTGAAACACATGTTACACTGTGTGTCTTGAGAGGAAGAAGTGTGTGCGGTGTTTAAGGTAGGAGTTGTGTGTGTGTGTTCATCCACAGGCTGTCTAAACCGGATATGCGTCCACCTCATTAGGATGTAACAAAGGAGAGAGGGAGGGGGATGAGAGAAAGGAAGCGAAAGAGACAGATGGAGGGGATGGAGTCAGTTGCAAAACCTCTTAGGAAGAGGAAAAGGGAAGGATGGGCCAGTACAAAGCGAGAAAGAGAAAGATAGAGGAATGGTGGAAGAGATGGGGAGGAAGAAAAGGAATTGGAGGGAGAGACAAAGGGGTTTGTTACAGTACCTGCTAATGAGGGGAATGGAGAGAAAGGGAGGACGTGAGAGGTGGTCGGAAGAGTCGTGTACGCTACCTGCTCAATAGAGTGAAGGGGAGTGAGGGAAGTGGAGAGAGTAATGGAAGATGAGCAGGGGAGTGGAGGGGTGAGGGACACGCCTGTATCAGAGTCCAAGAGATGGATGAAGATGAACAGCATTGGAATAGAACTATAGATTGTAGATATATATACAGGACTGAGCAAAGGTTTTAGGCAAAAAAAAAAATGCTTCAAAGTAAGAATGCTTTCAAAAATAGACGTTGATTATATTTATCAATTAACTAAATGCAAAGTGAGTGAACAGAAGAAAAATCTACATCAAATCCATATTTGGTGTGACTACCCTTTGCCTTCAAAACAGCATCAATTCTTCTGGGTACACTTGCACTAAACAGGTGCTAATGATCATCAATTCAATATGTAGGTTGAAAAACAGCCATTAACTGAAACAGAAACAGCTGTGTAGGAGGAATAAAACTGGGTGAGGAACAGCCAAACTCAGCTAACAAGGTGAGGTTGCTGAAGACAGTTTACTGTCAAAAGTTATACACCATGGCAAGACTGAGCACAGCAACAAGACACAAGGTAGGTATATTGCATCAGCAAGGTCTCTCCCAAGCAGAAAGTTCAAGGCAGACAGGGGTTTCCAGATTTGCTGTCCAAGCTCTTTTGAATAAGCACAAAGAAACGGGCAACGTTGAGGACCGTAGACGGTGTTACCCATTTCCTGTCGGCCAAGGAAACTTACTGCAGCAGCTGAAAGACACATCATGCTTACTTCCCTTCGCAATCGGACGATGTCCAGCAGTGCCATCAGCTCAGAATTGGCAGAAAACAGTGGGACCCTGGTACACCCATGATCTACTGTCCGGAGAAGTCTGGTCAGAAGTGGCCTTCATGGAAGACTTGCGGCAAAAAGCCATACCTCCGACGTGGAAACAAGGCCAAGCGGCTCAACTATGCACAAAAACACAGGAACTGGGATGCCGAAAAATGGCAGCAGGTGCTCTGGACTGGTGAGTCAAATATGGAAATATTTGGCTGTAGCAGAAGGCAGTTTGTTCGCCGAAGGGCTGGAGAGTACACGAATGAGTGTCTGCAGGCAACAGTGAAGCATGGTGGAGGTTGCACGTTTGGGGCTGCATTTCTGCGAATGGAGTTGCTGAGAAGTACAGGCAGATACTTATCCATCATGAAAAACCATCAGGGAAGCATCTGATTGGCCCCAAATGTATTCTGCAGCATGACAACGACCCTAAACATACAGCAAAGTTATTAAGAACTATCTTCAGTGTAAAGAAGAGCAAGGAGTCCTGGAAGTGCTGGAATGGCCCCCACAGAGCCCTGATCTCAACATCATCGAGTCTGTCTGGGATTACATGAAGAGAGAGAAGCAACTGAGGCTACCTAAATCCACAGAAGAACTGTGGTTAGTTCTCCAAAATGTTTGGGCCAACCTACCTGCTGAGTTCCTTCAAAAAAGTGTACATTTAGTCATTTAGCAGACCCAGAAGAATTGATGCTGTTTTGAAGGACATTACATAGGTGGTCACACCAAATATTGATTTGATGTAGATTTTTCTTCTGTTCACTCACTCTGTATTTTGTTGTGATGAATATAACTATTAACATGTCTCTTTTTTGAAAGCATTCTTACTTTACAGCATTTTTTCAGCCCTGCCTAAAACTTTTGCACAGTACTGTATATATCTACAATCTAATGTACAGACAGAGAAACAGATAGAGAACACACCCTTTTGTATGAAACCCCCCCCCCCCCCCCTTCATCGGTACAAGACAGAAGTAGCCCAGAGCCCCTACTTCATTCTGTAGTATGGTGTTATAGCGAGCTTTCCCCACCCTCCCCCACCCAAGGACTCAGCACACCCTGTAATCTCTACTGAGCCCTCTGGAGAGAAGGATTTTATTTCTCCACTGATAGAGAAAGAGAGCGAGAGAGAGGGAAGGAGGAAGAGGGATGGTTAGTGGAGGATAACGACACAGATAATGAGTTAGCTGTCAAAAGACCGTTCCTCCTCGTCCTCTTCCTCCCCCTCTTCCTCCTCCTCCTCATTCGCCTCAACCGGTCCTGTTCCTAAATCGTTTGAGCGCTGCTTTACCGCTACTGAATATTGCATGAGTGAACCTGTACTGCACTGGACAGGTGTGTGTGTGTGTGTGTATGTCGAGTCTCGCCACTGTTGTTGTTAACGATCTGAACTATGTCCTCCCTGAGTTTTGCAATGTCCCCCATCATTTCCTACAGTGTAGTTTAAATGCTGCTCGTCTGTGGAGTCCAGTGTTCTGCAAACCCACAAATCCAAAGAACAATACACCAAGCCCCCAGTTACACTTTCTAAAAAAAAACAGCAGAACCTTTCCTTTCTGCAAACAACATCGTTTCTGCCACTAAGCGTTTTGCGCTGCAGCTCCATGTCTTTCTGTGACAGCTGAAAATGGTGTCCGGGGTCCACAAGGTCATCATTTTCCTCCCCCAGAAGGCAGGCGATATAGCGACTATAGATGACTGGAGCTAACTAGAGAAGACTGGAACTGACTATAGATGACTGGAGCTAACTAGAGAAGACTGGAACTGACTATAGATGACTGGAGCTAACTAGAGAAGACTGGAACTGACTATAGATGACTGGAGCTAACTAGAGAAGACTGGAACTGACTGGAGCTGACTTGGTGCTGACCAGTGGCGATTTCTTTAAGACTGCAAGGGAAGCTCGGCTTCCCCCTAAAATGTCAAAACATTAATGGTCAAATATTTACTATTTTGTTGACATTTTAAATCCGGTTGAACACGTTCATCTCGAAGACGAGTTCGTTCAGAATCAGCTACATATAGCAGGTCAACTGACTCGATTTCCTTCTCATACATTCCCGTAGCGTCACAGTGCATTTCCCTGTTGAAGCCTGGCGTCCATGGCCTTCAATGGGGCTTTGAACAGTTTTTTTCAGTGCCTCGAAACTACACGGTCATTGAATAAATTCTGCAATTATGTCCCACCCACGGACGTTCAGCGTCTCTGGGGGTGAATGGAGGAGTGGGCTGGCCTGGACTCCGGGCTTCTGCGTGATGATTGGAGCGTCTGTCGAAAGACTGCATCTCCTTTTGATTGACAGCGATTTTGTACTATAAATAGTCGCCGAAGCTATTCAAGCTCAGTCCCATCGCGGATTTTGCAAGTGTAGTCGAAAGGACAAACTGCTGCAACCTATTTCTTGGTATTGGCGAAATTGCTAGCCAATTTTCATCTTTCATTTCATACAATTATACACCACATTCCTTGTTTCAGTTTAACCTCATTTACACATAAATCAATTGTCAATTTATATGATGTAGGCCGAAAATGAGCTTCCCCTCTTTGAAAGACCAGCAGCCGCCACTGGAGCTGACTAGATATGACTAGAGATTACTTGAACTCACTTGGAGCTGGCTTGGAGCTGACTTGAGCAGACATGGATCAAACATGGAGCTGACTTGGAACTGACATGGAGCTGACTTAGGGAGATGACTGGAGATGACTCTTCCCACAGGAACTGTATTAGAATGCAGTCCAGACGGTGTTTAAGATATAGAATTTCTCCCGACCTCATTTAGTTGCAGAGTTTTTTTCCATTAGGCGAGTGTTTTCTCTGCTTGCTTAACCAAGAGGTAAATAGGTTTTTAAAACCCCCACTCCTGCATATGTTCACTATGTGTCTTGCGTTTACGAAGGGGGACAGAGTGTGTGTGTGTGTGTGTAAGCGTTAGTGTAAATGCAGTCAGGGCATCCTTTTCTCTCATGGTGGATCAGTGAAGATACGCTATCTTATGGTTTGTCTGGGGTTTGCAATATGCGTGTGTGTGTAAGATGTGTGTGAATCTGTAAAGGTATGCTATCTCATGCTTTGCCCTGGGGTGTGTGTAGCGTGTGCACACACGTGTTTAAGCGTGTGAAGCTCTGAAGGAATGACTGCATGATTCAGTAGTTCACCTTGTTGCTGTGAGAAATAGTACAGAACTTTGTCAAACTTTCCTTCTCCTGAGGCTTGGAGCTTCCAGCACTGTGGAGAGGTCTCTCCCCTCCAGTTAGAGTTGCCTAGCTCCTATTGCAACATAGCCCACGATGGAGGAAAAAACACGCACGCACACCTCGACGCACCACTGTGGTCTTGGCTTGGAAGGGCTTGCCAAGGGCAAGTCAGAGAGGAGTGGGAGGCCTAGACCATCAATGTACCATGGGGAGAAGCACACACACACACACATATATACACACACAGATGAGTATCATTTGGCTCAGTCTCACTGGAACAATTAGAAGAAATAGCAAAGGCAGGATGCCTGTCAGCCTGTCTGCATAGAAGAGTAATTACAGAGAACGAGCGAGCGAGAGAGAGGACATTCACCACAGTGTAATTAAAGCCTTGAAATTCCCTGATCATTCATTTAAGGACTGCCACTCCGAATAAAATAATTCTTGATGAGATATATGTCTCGTTCACGCACAAATATCATGTTTTACATACAGTGTATTGCGAAAATAATCAATCCTCTGTCGTAGTACAGCATTTCAAGTAGCACATTCAAATTTGGTTCTGTTTGACATGTTAAAATGCTCAAACTTCAAATCAGTTTTTGTATGATGACATTGACTTAGGTTGGGAAATGTAAAACAAAACAAACAACAAACAAGATACTTTTGCAAGACCTCAAGTATGCATATTCTGTCTCTATGTTTGTGTGTGTCTGTGTGTGTGTGTGTCTTTGCTTTCTGTTTGTATGCAGGGAAAGGCCACAAGGACGGTACATTAAAGGTTGCATGACCTATAGTTCTGTACATAGACACGCATGCACACACACACGCACACACACAAGAGCCATCTGTACTCTGAGCTTTTCTGACAGCTAAACGTATGGAGAGGCCAGACTCATTTCTGTTCTCCCTTTTGTATTCTGTGCTACTACTAGTCAGGTAGTTTTCCTTGAAGTCTCAGTACACACACACACACACACACACACAGCTGTTGTTGCCAACACCTCATGTTTCACCAGGAGGGAATGTTTGTGAGCTGTTGGCAATAGTATGACTTACAGTATGTGTGTTTGTGTGTGTGTGTGCAGTAAGTGAAAGTCACAGTGAGCCAGCTGACCTTAAAATGAGCTGGGATGTGTGTGTTAGTTTGTGTGTGTCTGTGAGGAAGGATTTGTGAGACCCTAAGTTTGCACACACACACCAACCCTCCAACTCAGAAAGACTCCGAAAGTTTAGCCTGTGTGTGTGCGCGCGCCCGCGCGTGTGTGCATGTTTTATGACAGATACACTCATACACTTCTATCAATCCACAGTCTTTGAAGATCTTCAAAGTTGTAACAGACTATAAGCAAAGATGGAATCTTTGTTTTGATTTCTACACTGCTTTGTGGAAAAGACATCTCAGAAAGGGTGTCTTCATGATGTGAAAAGTTCACTTATTCAGTGTATCTGGGTCTTTTTCTTTTTTCCTCAAGGCCCATTGTACAGTTTGCACAACTTCTTTGTGTCTCGGTATGTCTGTGTGTATTTGAAGTAAAAGCAAATCCAGCCTTGGGTTCTGCCGGTCTGTGCCTTGGGACTGGAAGTGCTCCAGTCTTTTGCTTCGTTCGGCTCTACTCAAACCTCCCTCAAACTCTCCTTCTCCCCTTGTCTCTCTTATCCTATCTCCTACAAATCTCCTGTGGGTATTAGGCTGTGTGTGTGTGTGTGTGTGTGTGGGAGAGAGCAGGTGTACAACTTGAATGAGCACACTCTGAGCAGAGTTGATGATGTCACTGTTTCTGTGGGCGGAGAAGCTCTCGTTTGGATCGCCTCTCTATTTCACCTCCGTCTCTCCCCTCCCTCTCCGTCTCTGTCTCTCTCACCTTCCCCTCCTCTCCACCCCCCCTCTCTTGATTTTCCCCACACGCTCTCTTTCTCTATTCTCTCGTTCTCTCTCTACTCTCTCTCTCTTTTTCCCAATGCTTTCCACTCTCATTTTCTGTCTCTCTCTTTTTTTCTCCTCCCCCCCCACAGGTACCGTCTGTTTGAGCGCAGGCTGGCTGAGCTGGGAGAGGCGGAGGGGGGAGTGGACGGCCTGACCAGGGGCTACCAGTCCTACGGGGTGCAGAGACTGGAGGACAACAGCATGCTGTTCAGAGAGTGGGCCCCCGGGGCCAGGGCCCTGTACCTGACCGGAGACTTCAGTGGGTAAACACACACACACATACATACAGATACACACACATGGGTAAACACACATACATACAGATACTGTATATATACATTGTTTCTGCATACACACACATACACAAACCTACTCCTATTATGTATACACATACACTTACACAGGCAGATATTCTATACCAAGAAACACGCGCATACTGAAGCATGTTTAATGCAAATACACCTATATACATGCACACACAGGCTGTACATAGCGTGTATGTCCAATCCCACACACACTTGGTCCCTTGCGCTTTTCTGTTGAGACAAATATTAATCTAAATACCTTCTGTTTATTGTTGCCAAGGAAACGGTCTAACCTTTCCCATGTTTGCAGAGGAGACGGCTGAAATGAAAGATTTATTAAGCAGTAATGAAGCGCTTGTTTGTCATTACTGTGTGTTTGTACTGCATGCTCCCACTCTCTCTCCCACTCCCTCTGTCTCTCCCTCTCTCCCTCTGTCTCTCCCTCTGTCTCTCCCTCCCTCTCTCCCTCTGTCTCTCACCCTCTGTCCTCTCTCCCTCTGTTCTCTCTCTCTCTCTGTCCCTCTCCCTCTGTTCTCTCTCCTCTGCTCTCTCTCTCCTCTCTCTCTCTCTCTCTCTCTCTCTCTCTCTCTCTCTACTCTCTCTCTCTCTCTCTCTCTCTCTCTCTCTCTCTCAGAGAAGAGCACAAACTAAAAGCACCTGCAGACTAGTTCTTCCTGGTTCTTCTCTAGTCCGTTCTCCACTCAATATTTCAGTGTTTGATCCAACTCCAAGCAATTCTATTGTGTGTGTGTGTGAATGTGTGTTTGTGTGTATAATCAGTTGCTTCTCTGTAGAACTGAGCTAGCTGTGCATGCCCCCCCCCCCCCACCCCAGCTCTGATCTCCCTCCAGGAGCGAAACAAAGAGGGGCTGATGAGATGGAGGGATGGAGGGACAGAGGGAGGGACAGAGGGAGGGATGGAGAGGAGCGATAGAAACACAAAGTGCCCGGTGGGGTTTCGCTCCAGCCGGGCTCCACGCGGATCGATGACTCCCGTTCTACCGATCGGCCTATCAGGAGATAGGAGAACACCACGGCTGGGTTCTAATCCTCTCTTGTGTCTTTCTCCCCCCTTGTCACCTTTCCTTGTCTCATTCACTTCCTTAATGTCCTTGTCTCCTTCACTTCCTTTCTTGTGTAAAATTGGCTCCCAGATTGCCTCAGTAGTGTGTTGGTATTGTGCACGCTCATACATGATGTCACATCCTGCTAGCCTAGTTGGGTGTGTGCTGCTAGTGTAGAGGACAGCCAAGGGAGGTCAAAAAAGGCTATTGGGACACACCCCTGGATTGCTGGGTGTCATTTCGTCTGACTGCTAACATACACAGACACATACACTTAATTCTCACCCTCAGGTTCATCACACTCCCTCTCCCCCCCACACACACAAATCCACTTACATTTAAATTTTAGTCATTCAGCAGACCCTCTTATCCAGAGTGACTTACAGTAAGTACAGGGACATTCCCAGAGGCAAGTAGGGTGAAGTTCCTTGCCCAAAGACACAACGTCAATTTGCACAGCCAGAATCGAACCGGCAACCTTCTGCCCGATTCCCTAACCGCTCAGACATCTGACTTTTTAGAACACACAGACACAGACATCTGTGGAATTGTTCAGCTTTAACCCATCACAAGTCCCTGAGCGCTGGAGGTGTTGTCGCCCTGTGATACCCATCTTGTGCCTTCTCTTCGCCTTCTCCCTCCCCTCCTCCTCTCTCTCTCTCTCTCTCTCTCTCTCTCTCTCTCTCTCTCTCTCTCTCTCTCTCTCTCTCTCTCCATCCCTCTCTCTCTCTCCATCCTCTCTCTCTCCATCCTCCCTCTCTCTCTCCATCCTCTCTCTCTCTCTCCCCCTCTCCCTCCCTCCATGCCCCCTCACGTGCCTCTCCAGAGAACAAAGATCCTCTCACCTGCCCAGAATTAGAAATTCACAACCTCGGAACAGCACATAATGTGAGCTCTGTGTGTGTGTGTGTGTGTGTGTGAGAGACACGTCATTGTCAGCTTGCCGCCCCAGGCGTGTTATTAAGCTGCGATACTGCAGCCTCAGGCTACTAACACCACCTCTGTCTGCCTAATGGAGCCAGGGGACTGTGTGTGTGTGTGTGTGTGTGTGTGTGAGCGTGAGTGTGGTGTGTGTGGGCAAACAAAGGCCAGTCATGTATCCCACAGTGCATGTGGGAGGGACAAGGAAAGGGTAGGGGATGGAGGAGTGGAGGTGAGGCAGGGCAGAGAGGGTTTAGGAGATGTGTCCCTGCCGTAGGCTGCCTTCGTCCTTATCAGGTGTGTGTGTGTGTGTGCCTGTGTGTGAATACAGTGTTACCCCCCCCCCCCCCCACAAACGCACCTGAAGAAAATGACACATCCTCACAGCCACGCTGTCGAATGTGTCGCAGGGACTCCACCGCTGACTTAGCACTGGACCCATACATTTACATTTAGTCATTTAGCAGACGCTCTTATCCAGAGCGACTTACAGTAAGTACAGGGACATTCCCCCCGAGGCAAGTAGGGTGAAGTGCCTTGCCCAAGGACACAACGTCATTTGGCACGGCTGGGAATCGAACTGGCAACCTTCAGATTACTAGCCCGACTCCCTCACCACTCAGCCATCTGACTCCCTGACACGCACGCACACACAGCCCTACCCCTCACACCCACCCTTTATATCCTTAGCCTCTGGAAAGTTCTTAGGGGTTACACTGTAGAATTCCCCCCCCCCCCGTGAGTGTGTGTGTGTGATGCAGTTCCACCTCAGCATATTAGTTAGTTTCAGCTCAGCAGCTGGGAACATATTTCAGTGTGTGTTCTGCCTGTTAAGATGCTGCTCTGGACTGCGGAGATACTGCCAGGCCACACACTTACAAGTTGCTAGAATGTGTGAGGTGGGTATTTAGGGCTGCCCCCCCCCCCCCACACACACACACACCCCTTCTGTCGACACGGTGTGTGTGTGTCTGTTTAAATGTCACTCTAAGCTAAATGTTGCTCCCGAGTCGGAGACTGGATTCGTTTTATCCCTATTACCGCTCACTCTCTCTCTCTCTCTCTCTCTCTCTCTCTCTCTCTCTCTCTCTCTCTCACTGTCTGTCTCTCTCTCCTCTCTTTCTCCATCTCTCTCGTTCCCTTCCTGTCTCTTTCTCTGTCTCTTCTCTCTCTCCCGTCCCTCCCTGTCTCTTTCTCTCTCTTTCTCGTCCTCTCCATTTCATAACACACCTGTTTTCCCTCTCTCCATCCCCCCTCTCCCTCCATATGTCTGCCACATTAGGTGTCCTTATCTCTCTTCTCCTCTAATTCACCCTCTCTCGCCCAGCACAGTCTGGTGTCAGGCACAGGTCCAGACTGGGATGAGATTACATTTAGACACGGCCAATATTGTATTCGCTCTCTCTCTCCATCTCTCCCTTCCCCTTCTCGGTATGCCTCTCCCCCTCTCTCCTCCCCCCCCCCCCCCCTCTCTCCGTCTATCTCTCCATCTCTCCCTTCCTATCGTCTCCCTCCGCCTCTCTCTCTCCCTCCGTCTCTCCATCTCTCTAAACCCCTCTCTCGCGCTCCGACACTTCCTTCCTTTCCCTCCCTCCCTCTCTCTCTTTCTCTCCCTCTCATCTCTCTCTCCCTCTCTCAGAATGAGGTGCAGGTGTTTGAAGACATAATGCCTCGTTCCCCCCTTCCCATCCTTCCCGCTTCTTTCCCCCGTTCATTTATTCATTCGCTCCCTCCGCTCAGATCCGTATTACAATGGGCGCCTCTCGCCGAGATGGAGGGAGGGAAAAGGAGGGGGGGGGAGACTGTGGGGGGGAGGGGGGAGGGAGGGAGGGAGAGGAGTAAGATTATCCATGACAAACTGATGTTGCCCCGCGCGCCGGGCGAGTGCGAGGTCAAGCAATCTCCCGGGCTGCCTTTCTCCTGTTCGCCCTGCTCCAAATGAATTCACTGCTGGAGGAAGTCGCTACAGTAGCAGAGGTGGGGGAGACACACACGCACACACACATTCCTGTTCATAAGCACGCACACACTTCCTTTCACATGCACTCGAACACACAGGGACACAGCTTTTTCTTTCTTTTTGTCCTACTCTCGCTCTCTCTCTCTCACACACACACACACAGATACCCCACAAATCCATTTGCCATTTCAGACTTGTAATTCTGGATGTGTAAAAGACAGCCTGTGTGGCCGGCCTGCTTGTCTAAATGGCCACCAGCTAGTCTTAAACCATCATGGAACCGCAGAAGACAGAAATCCCTTGGTCCAAAAGCTGCAGAGAAATGACCCTGTAATTAACCTGCTGCTCACAGATCGTCTGACTAACTGGAGGGGCTGTTTAGAAACGAACGCGTCCACCTAGTGAGAAAGCATGCGCACATGCAAAAATAAAAAAATACACACACACACCTGTATGTGTACACACCCCCATATGCACACATGCATACACACATGGGCGCACACCTGCCCGTATGCACACACACACAGGCGCGCACGCACACACTCGCCCACACAAACTTTAGTGGGTCTGACTGATTAGACTTATTGTAAGGCTGAAAGCCGTTTTGCTGTTTGATTACTGCTCCATTTGTCTGGGTGACGGGATTACTAAGCAGGAAACACCAAGAGCGCTTGTGTGTGTGTGTGTTTGTGAGAGAGAGTGTGTGTGTGTGTGCCTCTATTGAAGTTCAAGTTTCAAGTGTATTTGCCATTTGTAACAGGTGCAGGAATATTGGAATTTATGCACCTGTACAAATTACTGTAACACAATATGCTATCACACTTATCGACAATGTATGTAATGTAATAACACAAATTAATAATTCACCTAAAAACTGAGGATAACCTAAGCTAAGAATTAGTGCTGTCAAACTATAAAAATATTTAATCGTAATTAATCACATTAATGTCATAGTTAACTCGCGATTAATCGCAATTAATCGCAAATTTGTATCTATTCTAAATGTCCCTTGATTTATTTTTCTCACATTATTTTTTCTCATTTTAATGCTCTTATCAACATGGAAAAGTGGATCGTATTGCTTGGTGCAAATGTTTTTTTAAATTGATAACAACATTGCAATTGCCTGGCTTTGACGAGGGGGTGGAGAATTCGCATTAGCTGTATGCTTGGCCATCAAGTGGTATTTCAGACTGGACGTGCTGTGATGATAGCTCAGTTCACAATGACAAAACACACAGATCACTTCGGTCTTGTCAATGGAACCATTTGGCAACTTTTTAAAACTAAACTTTCCATTCAGAATCTTATTGGCATCCATTTCGGCGTCTCGCGCTCGCCATCCACTCAAAACGTACCGTTAGCCTACTACTCATTATCCGGCTCGCAAGCCCAAACAAGTGTGTGCGGCGTGCCTTATTTATTTTGTTTCCGGTCTAGCTAGATCCGGTGTGGTGTTGTAGTTTTTCTAACGTCAGTAGTTGTTGCAACAGTGTGGAAAAAAACTACAAAGTTTGCTAGGCCAAAAAGAACGTTAATCTTGCGATAAAAAAACGTACGCCGTTAAAATGGGTTTGCGTTAACGCCGTTAATAACGCGTTTAACTGACAGCACTACTAAGAATACAATCAAACAATAACCTACAGTAGCAGTATGCTTTTGTAAGTGGAGTAAAGTGACTTGTTTTGGCTGTTGTGAGATGGAGTGCAGTGGGTCCAGCTGGAGCAGGGGAGGGGGGCAGCTAGTCCAGGGGATGGGTGACCACTTTTTTCAGTAACGAGTAATCTAACGCGTTACTATTTCCAAACCAGTAATCAGATTAAAGTTACTTGTCCAAGTCACTGTGCATTACTATTTTGTCATTAATAGTCAAATATATATTTGATTTCTTCTTGCGTCTCTGGGAGTTAAGCCTATGCGACAATTAAGTCACGTTTTCAGCACGAGGGTCACGTGTATATACATAGACCTATCACTCAGCGACACAAACAACAATGTAGCAGGAGAGAGAGATGCACATTTTTGAGTTGGAAATACAATCGCTATTTTGAGTATTTGTCAGCTAAAGATGGAAATATCAAGGTTCGTTGTACACTCTGTGCTGGTGGCGACAAAGTGCTATCAAGCTTCAAAAACACGACGTCAAATTTAAAGAAACATTTGGAGTCGCAGCACTGCACAGTCAAACTTACAGAGCCGGTTGTCAATAGGTATGTTCGACTTTATGCAGCACCGGCGGTGCCTTGAAGTTGAGAATGCCATTGGCTGCTTCAAGTCAGCCGGCTGCAGGCGACGCCGGCGCTGCATGAAGTCGAACGCACCTATTTTTATGTTGAGGCGGCGGGGTGTTGTCGGCAGCTGCTGAATGTAACTAATAAAGTAACTTGTAATCTAACTAAGTTACTTTTAAAATCAAGTAACTTGTAAAGTAACTACGTTACTTTTAAAATCAAGTAATCTGTAACGTAACTAAGTTACTTTTTCAAAGTAACTGTGGCAACACTGGTGATAGGTGAGGGGTGGCAGGGTGACAGGTGAGGGGTATAGTCTGGTAGGGGGCAGCTAGTCCAGGGGATGGGTGAGGGGTGGCAGGTTGGGGTATAGTCCCGTGGGGGAGGAGATAGATCAGGGATGGCGTGACTGTCTATCTGTGTGTGTGTGTGTGTGTGTGTGTGTGTGTATGAGAGAGAAAGAGAGAGAGAGAGTTTGTAGGGAGGTGCAGGAGGGGACAGTTATTCACTGGAGAGGGATTGTTACCATGAACTCTACAAGCTGTGATTGAGGTCATTTGGCCCTGCAGGTCTACAACACAATAGATTCTCTTCAATTATTCCGTCAATGGCTCGTGGGTGGTGCGGGTGGAGGGGGGAGGGTTCTTATAGATACTTTTAAGCGTCCATTCAAACTGTAATGTTGATGTCACCTCTCTCTCTTCCCATCTCTCTCTCTCTTCCCATCGCTCTCTCTCTCTTCCCATCTCTCTCTCTCTTCCCATCGCTCTCTCTCTCTTCCTATCTCTCTCTCTTCCCATCGCTCTCTCTCTCTTCCTATCTCTCTCTCTCTTCCTCTGTTCCCCCCCCCCTGCTCTTTCCAGATGAGTGGAACACCACTTCTCACCCCTACACCAAGAAGGACTTTGGGAAATGGGAGCTGATTCTTCCTCCCGGGCCAGACCAGTCCCCCCCTGTGGAACACCTGTCTGCACTCAAGGTATATTCCTCCTCCTTCCTCCCCCTCCTTCTCATCTTCCTCCTTTTCCTCCTCATTCTCCTCCTCCTCTTCCCCCATGTCCTCCTAGTCTATGCCCCCCCCCCCCTTTTCTCCACCCCCTTGCAAATCTTTCTCCTCCCCCTCATCTCCTCTCAATCTTCTTCGTCTTCCTCTTCCTCACCATCTTCCTCCTCCTCCTTTCTTTGGCTAAAACAAACAATCATATCTCTGCCAATGATTACGTAGGATACAGAATATAAGAAACAAATTATATTTCCAGGGCGGTTTTGGTTTAGTTTTCCCGGTACAGTCAAACCCGTGGCACACAGCAGAGTTCTAAGAGGGAAACTTATAAGGGATGTCGAAACAAACAGTCTGTCTCTGGAGTGTTAGGATGACAGGTCTCAAAGACTCTTCAAAGCTTTGAGAGATGATCCCCTTAACCAATGCTGAACTGAGCCAGAGGCTAGGACTAACACAAGCTTCTTACTATCCTAGTGTGTGTGTGTGTGTTTCGGTGAGTCAGTGTTTTCTAGCGTGTATGCTTGTGTCGAACCTGTGTAATTTCTATTCAAATTAAAATATCCCCAAATTGCACAGGTGTTCTTTAGTGACTGCGATGTTCCTTAATTGTGTGCGTGTATTTGTTTTTAGTGTGTGTCAAATCTGAGTGTGTGTGTGTTTTAGTGTAAAATAATATTCCCCCCCTACCCCCCCCCCAGATAATATGTTCTCTTCCTCATTTAATAGCAACGTACCAAAAAAAAGATGTGTCCTTCATTTTGTATCTAGCCAAGGCCTCTACCCAAAACACTCGCCAACCCTACAGCCCGGTCCCTGGGCCCTGCAGCTACCTCTGGCTCCAACTGCCAATGAGGATTCAGGATGAAGGATATATACACCAATCAGTGAACATTCAGGAAGCATAGGGAGAGCTGTTGCTGCCAACCAGTAATCATCATAACACCGCTGTGTTAACACCGCTGGCATTTAAACCAAATTAATCCCAGAAGTGAAAAAATAGTTTTTCTGTCTTTCTCTCCATAGCCGCGGACAAACACACATATGCACACATGCACGCGCGCACATAGATTCAGGGGGCAGGAGATAATGAATTTATTATATATAGTTTTGCATCCGTCGGGTCCCTTCTGCCTGTATTTCCATCCATCCATCTATCCCTCCATCCTTCCATCCCTCTATACCTCCAGCCATCCTTTTATCCCTCCATCCTTCCATCGCTCCAGCCATCCTTCTATATCCCTCCATCCTTCCATCCCTCTATCCCTCAATCCTTCCATCCGTCCATCCCTCCGTCTTCCTGACTGGCAGGCAGGAGGTCTGGGGGTGGGGGAGGTGTTGGGTGGCGGTGAGGAAGCTGAAGGTGTGGAAGGGGTTAGGAGGGGGTCTGAGAGGTGAGCGGTAATTGGCTGTCACACAGAGCTTCCCCCCCTAAGTTGGCAAACAGGATTTAGCAGCGGAGGGCGGGGGGCAGGGCTCGGGATCAGGGGGGCGTCGAGCTGTGTGCTCTGAGCTGCTGCCGAACGTGTGTTTGCTTACCCTCCGTCTGCCCCCACTGACCCCGACCCCAACCCTAACCCCCCTGTCTGTTCCTTTCTCTCTCTCTCTCTCTCTCTCTCTCTCTCTCTCTCTCTCTCTCTCTCTCTCTCTCTCTCGTCTCTGTCTCTGTCTCTGTCTCTCTCTCTCTCTGTTTCCCTCTCTGTCCCCCTCCCTCTCTCCTGTCTCTCTCTCGCTCTCTCTATCTCCCTCCCTCTCCCTCTCTCTCCCGTTAGGGTCCAACTCTACCAGTCTTGGTCATGTTCTGACTCTGACTCTGTCTTTCTGTCTTCTGGTCTGCCTTTGTCAGTCAGTCAGTCAAAGAGGGAGAGGAAGAGTGGAATGTGCGAGAGACAGACAGACAAAGAGAGAGACAGACAGAGAGAGTGAGGAATGACAGAAAAGAGAGAAATGTCAAAAACCTGCAGGTTATTTTCCAAATCAGCAATATCTGTACCTCAGGCATTATGATGTTGGTGAGTATCATGGCACATGACTGACAGAAGGTGAACATGCACACACACACACACATACATACACACGTTCACCATTAAATCATTCATGAGCCTCTCTGTCTCACTTCGCGCAAAATCAATGTAATTAATTCAACCCGGCTTCTCCGCTGCTCTCGGGCCCCTGCGTGCGTGTGTGTGTGTTTGCGTCAGCGTGCGTGCACGCGTGTGTGTGTCTGTTTGCGAGGGTGCGGGCGTGCGTTTGCGAGTGTGTGTGTATGGATTGGTATCCGTGCGTGCGAGTCGTTCGGGGAGGCGCGGCCCCTGTACGCTCCTCGCAGCGCGGGATCACCTCAAGAAAACACCTCGAAAATCAAACGCCTCTCGTCACTTAATAATGGATGAGGCGGGGAGGGGGAAGGCGGGGGGGGGGGGGGGGGGGGGGGGGGGGGGCGGGTGCGCTTGGTGTTTACGGAGTTTGCAAACTCCGGCAGCGAGGCGAGGGTGGACCCTTTGCGAGGCTGTCGGCATCTACCATGCTGTTTGGTCATCCCCCCTGGCCAACCTCAACCCCCACCCCTCCCCCATTCCCCTCTTCACCGAAAAACGTCTCGTACTTCAGGAATGCCCGTGGAGGACAGTGGGGGGGGGGGGGGGGAGCCGGAGCCGGAGGACGTCAGGGGGATAGGAGACGTTTGTTTTTGTGTCTTTATTTCTGGGGAGGTGTTTTGTGGAGAGGTGTTCTTTTGAAGTGTTTATGTGCGTGTCTGGGGCGTTGTGCGAGGGGGGGGGTGTTGCAATGGAGAGGCGGCGAGAGAGGAAGAGTGAGTGTATTCGGAGGGTTCAATGCCACCGCCTCGTACATGATAAGTGAGAGGAGGGGAGCGAGAAGCTTGGACCTCTGAAAGTTCTCCTTTCTTCTCCCCCTCCGAGCTTCCAAAGGTCAGGGTAGAATAATGGTAGGCACTGGTAGAATAATTACATCCCACACACACACGCAATGTGTGGGGGGAGTTGTGTTCTCTCTCTCTCTCTCTCTCTCTCTCTCTCTCTCTCTCTCTCTCTCTCGTCTCTCTCTCGTCTCTCATGGCCATCGCTCAGATCTGCGACGGTGGAATTCTCCACCCTCCCTCCCTCTCCTCCCCTCACCTTTCTTCCACCCCCCCACTCCTTTCCACACCACCCTTCTGCCCTCCTCTCCTCTCTCTGTCATCTCTGCGTATCAATCCCTCTCAACCCCCCCCCCCCCCCCCTTACCAAGACCGCCCTAATCACAGCTGAAGTCCATCAGTCTGGGGAGAGAGAGAAAGAGGAGGGCGAGAGAGGGAAAGGAAAAGGGAGAGAGTGAAGAGGAGGGAGAGAGAGAGAGAGAAATGGAGAGTGAAGAGAGAGAGAGAGGGAGGGAATGGATGCAGCAGGCGACTGATGGGGGTGATGGACAGATAAATGGGAGGATGGATGGGAGGAGGGAGTGATGACCTTTGGGAATGTCATGCTTGGCCCTGCGCAGCACTCAGTCGGAACCCTCAAATCACAGTGACGGCACAGTGACGGCTCTCCCATTGAAAATGGCTTCTCCTCAAACCCTTCTTCTCGTATTTGACCCAATCAGCTGGTGGTGCTGACAGCAGAGGGGGAGGAGCTGTTCCGGATATCTCCGTGGGCCAAGTACGTCACCAAGACTCCGGACTCCAACACCTATGACTGGGTGCACTGGGACCCCGCAGAGCCCTTCCTGGTATGACCTGTGTGTGTGTTTGTGTGTGTGTGTGTTTACCCCTCTCAAACAAACAGTGTTTGGCAGGCGTGAACAATTCATGACATTTCAAACCTCCGTAGTTAATTGTGTTTATTCTGAGGATGTACTTGGATAGCGTTCTGTATAAGATAATGGTGTTGGTGGTGGTGATGAGGATGAGTGCTGATGAGGATGATGTTGATGAGATGGTTGATGATAATGTTGACAAGGATAATGATATCAGTAGCAACCATAGATGAGGATGGTCAGGATGAGGATGATCAAGTTGATGATGATGAGGGTCAGAATGAGGATGGTCAGGATGATTATGGTCAGGATGAGGATGATCAAGTTGATGATGAGGATGGTCAGCATGATTATGGTCGGGATGATTATGGTCAGGATGATGATGGTCAGGATGATTATGGTCAGGATGATGATGGTCAGGATGATGATGATGATGCTCAGGATGAGGATGATGATGGTCAGGATGATGATGGTCAGGATGATGATGGTCAGGATGATGATGGTCAGGATAATGATGGTCAGGATGATGATGGTCAGGATGAGGATGATGATGGTCAGGATGATGATGGTCAGGATAATGATGGTCAAGATGATGATGGTCAGGATGAGGATGGTCAGAATGAGGATGATGATGATGGTCAGGATGAGGATGATGATGGTCAGGATAATGATGGTCAGGATGATGATGGTCAGGATGAGGATGATGATGGTCAGGATGATGATTGTCAGGATAATGATGGTCAGGATAATGATGTTCAGGATAATGATGGTCAGGATGATGATGGTCAGGATGAGGATGATGATGGTCAGTATGATGATGGTCAGGATAATGATGGTCAGGATGATGATGGTCAGGAGCATGAAGGTCATGATGATTGTTCTCCTGGCTGACTCTCGGACTCTTGTCTTTTATTTAGCTAACCTCTGGCTATTATACACGGCTCCATCTCTCTCTCTCTTTCTCTCTCTCGCCTAACCCAGCTCACCTCTTTCTGGAAAGATGAACCTTGTTTTCCCCCTTAGCCACATGTATCTCTCAGATATTTTCTTGCTGCTCTGCCTCCCCCCGCTCTCTCTTCATCTTCTCTCTCTCCCTTCTTCTCATCTCTCATATGTTTCTCTCTGGAACAAAACACAATTATTTTGGACAATATGATCTCCACTCTCTTATGTCCATCACCTCCTCCCTTTCTCTTTCCTCTCTTCCTCTTTCCTCTCTTTTCTCTCCACTTCTCTCCCCTCCTCTCCCCTCCTCTCTCCTTCTCCCCTCCTCTCTCCTCCTCTCTCCTCCTCTCGCCTCCTCTCCTCTTCTCTACTCCTCTCCTTTTCCTCTCCCCTCCCCTCCCCCTTTTCTCCTCCGCTCCGCTCCTCTCCTTCTCCTCTTATCTCCTTTTCCTCTCCTCTCCTCTCCTCCTCCTCCTCTCCTCTCCTCCTGCAGTACCAGCACTCTTCTCCAAAGCGTCCTCGTTCTCTGAGGATCTATGAGGCCCATGTGGGCGTGGCCTCTCCCGAACCCGAGATCGCCACCTACGAGAACTTCACCTCCAACGTGCTGCCCCGCATCAAGGACCTAGGTGAGGCCCGCTCGTGTGTGCGCGCACGCGCCCTTTAAAGTGTGCGGGTTCACATACGTCCATTTCTGTGTGCATGCATGCGGGCATATGGTACGGGTGCGCGCACGAGTGCACGCGCGTGTGCCAGAGTGCGTGTGCGCTCACACGGTTGCGTGCGTGGGATGCATATGTGCCTGCGCGTGCGCGCGCGTGTGATGAAACCACAGGAAAGAGCAGAGAAGGATGTATATCCATGCATCTGTCAGGTGGATGGTTCAGGTGGATGGTTCAGATGCACGTCATCACATCATTGTGGCCTATTTCAGATCGAGAACCCGACCACAAAACGGCCTCAACTGAAGGTTACCTCCTTAAAAAACTGGAAATACACGGGTTCCAAATTGGCCTTTTTTTTTTCCTTCTTTTTCTAGTTACCTGGCAACCGGCGAGAGCTTCAGCAAAGCACAGGAGCCAGCAATAATGATGATTATGATGTACAAAGAGTAATGGAATTATGTAATTGTAATGGAGTTGTGCAAGCTCCGGTACAGGAGTGTTCTGGATCTCTTCTCCCGACTGACTTCCTGTTGTTTACCCAGGTCATTGTGCACCAATCACAGATACATTAGAGCTAATGCTGGTCGAGGAACTCTGTGTGTGTGTGTGTGTCCTCGTTATCGTCCTCAAAAACCTTTTACCGACATTTTCAAGGCATCTATGTATATTAGCTACTGGACATCCATGTCTCACCTTGGTATACACCTTGAGGCAGGGAAAATTGGTTTTCAGAGACGAAGAATGCCAACAGTTTGTTTTTCAAATGTTTTTCTTTTCAGAGTTGTCTTCAGTGGAGAAGTACTTTTAATTGAGCGTTTGCCTGTTGACAGGTTCGTCGTTCGACGCCTGCCTGATAAATGCTTTTTGACAAGCGGGTCAGCCATCTGATTTGATTAGATTGTGTCTGTGTGTCTGTGTGTGTGTGTGTGTGTGTGTGTTGAGGTGGTGTTGGAGTGGAGGGTAGCCTTTATAAGCGGGCGTGTTGTTTGTCACAAAATAGTCTGTCTCGCTCTGGTAGAATAATTACCCACACACACTCAATATGTGGAGGGACTTGTTTTTTCTCCCCCTCTCTCTCTCTCACTCACTCACTCACTCACACACACATACCTACATACATACATACATACACACGCAGACGTGATTCGCCTTGGCGGAAAACAAATTAGAAAAACGCATCGCTCTCCAAACTCTCCAACCATCTCTTTTGCAGAAAAATGGGGATCTTAATCACATAGCGTTAAGGTGAGGACCCTTGTTTTGTTTTCAAGTTTGCACTCCTCCGGCCAAACGTTTTCTTCCGTGGCAAGCTTCAAGCTGGACCCTTAAAGGCTTAAGATATCTTAAACAAATCGGACTAAATGAAGAAGCAAGCTGCGAGTTCCTTTTACCCATGGAAGGCGTGCCTTTCATGTGTAGCTGCATCAGGGCTAAAGTGAGATTGTGTATTTCGGTATGAGAGAAAAACATCCTCCAAACCAGGAAGGCACCAGCGGAACTTTGATCAAGCCTCCAGACTTCAGAGAGAGCTGTAAAACTCCATGAGTGTGTTCCAGTCTGGAGTATTTGGGTTAACTCTCTCTGCCAGGCTGTGTACACCCTACCTCCCCCCCCCCCTTCTCCCCCCCCCCCCTCCCCTCTCACAGTCCGTGTGTACGGTGATGAGGTTGGGAAACAAGAAGATGAGAGAGAGATGAGAGGGTGAGAAGGCCAGAGAGAGAGAGAGAAAGAGAGAGAGAAGTGGAGGAAAATAGGAATAGAAATCTCAGAGCGCAACCGACCCCCCTCCACACACCCCAATCCTGATGTCGAGTTTGAGTGTAGCCTACTGTAACCCAGAGGACCTTTACACAGAGAAACAGAGAGAGAATCAGAGAGAGAGAAACAGAGATAGAGAAGCAGAGACGAGAGAGAGAGACGAGAGAGAGACGAGAGAGAGAGACGAGAGAGAGAGAGACGAGAGAGAGAGAGACGAGAGAGACGAGAGAGACGATAGAGAGAGAGACGATAGAGAGAGAGACGATAGAGAGAGAGACGATAGAGAGAGAGAAGAGTAACGGGTAGAGAGAAACAGAAAGAAGCAGAGACGAGAAAGAGACTAGAGAGACAAGAGAGAGAGAAACAGAAAGAAGCAGAGACGAGAAAGAGACTAGAGAGACAAGAGAGAGAGAAACAGAGAAACAGAGAGACAGACAAGAGAGAGAGACAGAGAAACCCAGATAAGAGTCCCCTATGTCAGTTGGTGCTGAGTCTAACTGCCCCCACTCAGACACACCCTGTCCAGTCTCACACCAACACTGCTTTCCAAACACCAATCAGTCAACCAAATTATAACACAATGTAAAGTAACCTACCTGGAACATTGGAGAGAAGAAACTAAAAGCCAACGTAGATTAGAATATTATCTAGCCTTAGAAAGAGATTATAAACTGGCAGAATATCTCTATGCTGTCAGAGATAGAAAGCAGAGACAGATCCTAACCAAATACAGGCTCAGTGACCACCAATTGGCAATTGAAACAGGACGACACAAAAAATCATGGCAACCAAAAGAAAACAGAATATGTGGTCACTGTTCGACAGGTGAGGTTGAGACAGAGATGCACTTCCTCCTACAATGTGAAACATTCAGTGATATAAGAAATGATTACTGGAACAAACTCCACTCTGTAATCTCAGATTTCAAAGGTCTTAGTGACCTCTCAAAGGTAAAAATCCTCCTAGGAGAAGGAGACAGGGCATACCTTGCTGCCCAGTATGTATCAATATGCCACAACCTGAGAGACAGTGAGTGACCTAGACACACAAGGCACACACACAAAGCACACACACAACATATTCCATGTGTGTGACTGACATGTGTATGTGTATATATATGTATATATAATAACCTTAAGGTTATGTTAAAGTTTCCTTTAATCTTTCAACTGAATTTGCCATATTTGGTTGATATTGTATTATCTGGTAACATTAATAGTATACCGACGTCCATAGTAATGGTATGAATATTGTTTCTGTGTTCTGTGGTTACACCGTTGCTTTGGCAATATGAACATTTGTTTCTTAATGCCAATAAAGCCAATTGAATTGAATTGAATTGACAGAGAGAGAGAGCAGGGAAACACACCTATTCTCGATGTTAAAGGAAACTTTCCAGGGAGGGGGGCAGTGGGGCGCTGGTGGGTGGGAGGTGGTGGGTAAGGAGGATGGGGGGGGGGAGGGGGTGGCACTGTGGATGCCTGAACCACACACCCCCACCAACCCTGCCCTCCCTCTACCCCAATCCCCCCTCCCAACACCCACTCACACCTACCCCCCACCCTCCAGCCCTGATCCCCTGCGTGCTAGATCAGTAGGCTTGGGCTGGCACTAAAGACCACGATAAGGCGGAGTGGAGGACACTGACGGACACACACAGACACACACACACACACAGACACACACAGACGGAGAGAGAGAGGGCCTTGAAGGAAGCAGTAAGCCCCAGGGTCTCTGTGGGGAGTCGGCTCTGACAGAGACCGATTTTCGAGTGGATGCCCTCGCTCTCCTCTCTTTCTTGTTTCTCGCATCTTCCCCTCTTTCGTCATCCCCCTCTCCCTGGTCCTGGAGCGCCGCAGCGCTTGACCTGCTGCAATCAGGAGGAAATATCCCAACACACACACAGACACTCGCTCAAGCACACTTAGCTGCTCTCCAGTAGATCCTGATGTGTGTGTTCTCCCTCCAGGTTATAACTGTATCCAGTTGATGGCCATCATGGAACATGCCTACTATGCCAGCTTCGGTTACCAGGTTACTAACTTCTTCGCCGCGTCCAGGTAAGATGGCACCACACCAGCCCCTTCGAGCTCTTCACTTTCTTTTTCTCTGCAATTCGGTCTGGGTCAATTCGCCTAACTCTACCCTTAACCCTAATTAGGACAGCAAACAGGAACCTCTGGGTCTGGTGTCAGTTCATCAATTCCGAAAGTTAGTTTAAAATGCCATGATTGAAGAACATTCACCCACGAGGAACACATCGTTTGTTACTATGTAGACTAGGCGGTCACACCCTGACCCAGATAAAACCTAATAGCCCATTAGCTATTATTAGCTTCTCCCACTCTCTTCTCCTCTCCCTCTATCTCTCCTCCTCTCGTCCTCTCCTCTTCTCTCTCTCCTCTCCTCCCCTCTCCATTTCCTGCCCTCTCTTTCTCATCATCGTCTCTCTTTTTTCTCCCATCTGCTGTTCTCCCCCCCCCCCCACTCCCTCTCTGTCTCTCTCTTTTCCTTTCTCTCTCAATATCTCCTCCCCTCTCCTCCCCTCTTCATCTCCTCCTCCCCTCTTCCTCTGCTCCTTTTTTCGAAGAGAGGCACGGAGAGAGAGGGAGTGGTGTTGACGTAGAAGCGAGGAGAGGGAAAGGAGGAGAGAGGGATGGAGGCCGCGGCGGAGAACAAAGAGAGAGAAGGAAGGAGGGATGGGGGGGAGGGGAGGGGGGGCGGCGGTCAGGAGGAGAGGAGAGAATGCCGGCACCTGGGTGACCTATGTGTGAGCAGATCAATGATATGTCTGTGACTCTACACACACACACACACACACACACAGGCACCGCGCAGCCACACAAATACAGAATGAGCTCCGTGAGCCAAGTCTAATTACAGTGTTATTGGTCTAACCAGAGAGCTAGCAGCTTTCTAATTGGCAATTATCCCAGGGTCACTGTTCTTATCTGGTGACCCCCTCAAGTCTCCATCCCACGCCTCGCTGTCCTCCGCCCGCGGAAAAAGCAAAGCAAAAAGGCCCCCAAAAAAAGAGGAAGAGAGGGATTTATTCTGCCTGCCTTCTTCCCGGCTCGGCTGCTCGTGGAATCTGTAGTTTATTTATTGTAGTTTCTATTTAAAAGCAGCGCTCTGCCGAGAGATGGGACAGTAACTAAATGCTTTTCATTTTGTGTCAGCGTTAAGGGATTGTTTGGGCAGCGCTTGGCCCGGCAAGCCGGGCGCGAGAGCCAGACCCCTAGTAAATCACCCTAACTGAAACACACACACACACACCACCCCACGCACGCACAGACACTCTGAAACACACACCACACCACACTCAGAGAGCCACTGAAACACACACACACACACACACCACACACGCAGAGAGACACTGAAACACACACGCACACATGCACATTGGGAGCCCCTAAATCATGCTGAGCGAATCTGACAGGGTGGCTAATCTGACTGTAAACACATTTACAGTTAATCCAGGACTAGACGAGGGCCAGATAAATAAGAAGAAGACCGCGAGGAGGAGAGAGTGCTCATGGAGACGGAGGGAGAACCGAGTGGACCGCCTCTCGCTCTAATCCAAAACGACACACACACTCTTGAAATACGCACACACACTGAAACACGCACACACAGCGAAACACGCACACGCACCATTTTTCTAATACTCAGCGGGCATTTTTATTTGTGTTCTGCCCTGCCAACTCATCTTACATAGCCCGTAACACACACACACACACTTGCGTGCCCACACACACACACACGGGGTTGTTATTTGTGTGCTTTTCAGATTTGCTCCTATCCTACTCACATTCACCAGCACACATGCCATCACACGAGAGGTTTTTATTTGTGTGCTTTTTAGACTTGCTGCTGTCCTACTCACACACACACACACACACACAAACATACACAAACACACACTCAGTCTCAGTTATAGGACCATTAGTCTGGTTGTTTTTGTCATGAAATATGTGGTCGCTGCTGCCAGTAATAGCGATCGATCATGAGTGAAATGGCATTACGCCATTCAAAGTGTGTGTGTGTGTGTGTGCAAGCACTTGTTTGTACTGTATGTGTGCTTGTGTACTGTAGGTTTACTTAGGAGAATAAGAAGGAGAAAAAAAGCCGGGAACCATTTGAAATGTTAAGTGGTGCAGGTTAGCACCGAAAGAGAGGTAGAGAAATAGAGGAACGAGGGAGGGAGGGAGGGTGGGTGGATGGTGTGGAGCACAGGCAGTGTCGGCCAGTTGGGTCAGGGCTACCGAGGGGTTAATGGCTTTTTCTGTCCATGTTTCTCGATGCTTTTCGTGGCGTGAAGGCAACGGTGAAAGCATGAGATGGATTGGGTTGAAGTATCTGGTTGAACAGTCTGATGGGACTGGGTATTGTCGAGTCTGCTCTAGTCTGACAAGTGCTCAAACGCGTACGCACACACATAGAACAGACATATACACACAGAACAGACGCACACACATACGCACATTAAATGCCCACAGACAGTCACACACACACACATACATAGCTCAAACAAGCTCATGCACACACATGCAGGCAGTAACACACACACGCACACACACGAGCAGGCAGCCAGGGAAACACAGGGACAGACACAAACACACATGAGCATATACATGTAGGACAGAATAAAGTCAATTTCTAGATCTCTGCTGGGGTTTACTCAGTGTGTGTTCTCTGCCAAAGCCAATAGTACACACACACACAAACACACGCACACTCCCACGCATACACACACACGAGTGCAAACATACGTTCACATACGAACGTATGTTCACGTATGATCTTAATGCTGTTCTGTCTTGTCACATCAGTTCTTCTTTTGCACCAGTGTAGTACTGTCAGAACTTTAATAACACTGTTAGAACATGTATTGTCTGCTGTTTGGATAAAAGCATCTGGGTAGTGTACAAATACATCTGCACATAGGCCTGCTGTCATGTGCTAACATCTGTTTGACAGCTACCTTTGTGTAACCACCAGAATTTCTGCTCATTTATAGAAAGTATAGAATGGAATGTATAGAATTTAATGTATACAATATAGAATGTATAGAATGGAACAGTTTTGCTTGTGAAACATGAGGTTTCATGTCATGGACAAGGAAAAGTCCCCCTCCCCCTCCAGTACATTAAAAATAATAGTACAGTAAAGTACGGTACAATAAAATACAGATGAATACAGTAAAATAATAGTACAGTAAACTGCAGTACTGTACAATACAGATGAGCACAGAATAGTACAGTACAATGCAGTACAGTGTAATACAGTACAGAACGGTGCAAATGAGTACAGTACATAATAGTACAATATAGTGCAGTACAAATGAGTACAGTACAGGTGTTTTATGCCCAAACCACGACAGGAAGTGACACGTTTTCTTCCCTCCTCTCCTTACAGTCGTTTCGGAACCCCCGAGGATCTGAAGAGGTTGGTAGACACCGCCCACTCGCTGGGGATCACCGTGCTATTGGACGTGGTCCATAGCCACGCCTCCAGCAACACTGCCGATGGGCTGAACCACTTCGACGGGACAGACTCCTGCTTCTTCCACTCTGGGGCCCGGGGGGAGCATGCTCAATGGGGCTCACGCCTGTTCAACTACAGCAGGTACACACGCACACACATAGATACACACACACACGGAGATACAGATACAGGGAAGGAGGGAAAGAGGGAGGGAGGAGGGAGGAAGAGTGTGCGAGGGCTGGGGCCCATGTGTGAGGCTGCAGCCTGAAATGTCACGGGGAACGCCGTGTGAATGGGAAATACAGCAGCTGTGCGGCAGCCGCTGTAATTTGCCGGCAGAATAGCCGCGATTGGGCGCCGCTCCCGAGCGCCACTTCAGCCCCGCTGTTACGCCGCCGTCCGAAGGGCGCTTCAACCGCTCTGCCGGAGATTGCTGTGGGCAGGAGAAGGGAGAGAGGGATGGAGGGAGGGGAGAGGGCTATATAAAGAAAGTGCAATGCCACAACAGTGCGTCGAGGGGGGGGGGGCGGGGGGGGGGGGGTTGGCTAATGCTAGCCCCTGTTAAACACCATAGTTTGAAGAGGCTCGGGGCTTGTGGGTGTCGGGGGCGGGGGGTTGACTGTTGCTATGGGCACTAAGGGGTGTAAAGTACCCTTCTGCAGTCCAAGCTTCAGCCCAGTGTTCCTTTCCCTCTTGTTCATAGCCAAGCCCCTGCACCCTACTACTGAAGCCTTTAGAAGTGGGAAACGCATTATTTATTTGCTGCCTCGAGACATCCAGCAACATCCAGAATCCAATCTGATATATCAAACCAACATGTACAAAATGTCATTAATAAATAACAGGCCGGGACCTAGTAATACTGTAGGACAATAGAGGCTGTGTTGAAGAATAAACCGTATGATCTCAAGGTTTGGATAAGGAGCAGGTGGAAAGTGTTGAACCAAGCTCCGGGGGTTTGGGTGTCAGTTTTGATGCCTTGGGTTGTGAGTTGAGGCCCAGATCTTGGAGAGAATGGGAATTGAAGAGATGGATGAAGCTACGTGCTGGTTGCAGAACGAAGAATGTCCAGTGCGGTGTCCTTCTTCTCTACGATTCTCACAAAAGCCCCTAGCTAGATACTAGCCCTAAAGACTAGCCCCAGCATTAGGAACTATCCTAGACATAGGCCCTAGAGACTGGCCCCAGCCCTAGGGACTAGCCCTAGTGTTAGAAACTAACCCTAGACATTGACCACAGAGCCCAAGCCCTGGGCATTAGCTCTGGAGGCTAGCCCTAGACTTAGGCATTAGCCCTAATATCCAACCCTAAACATTAGCCTTAGCCCTAAACAATAGCCTTAGCCCTAAACATTAGCCTTAGCTCTAGACATTAGCCTTAGTCCAAGAGACCAGCCTGTATGTGTTTAAACTGGATTCTGATTTAGATTATGCAAATGCACGGTCCAAACATTCAGTCTGCTCCATTAGATAGCAGAGAACAATGAGACGTGAAGAGAAAAAAGTGCATTTCAAAGCTCCAGCTCTGGACGTTTATGCATTTATTTATCTGGCCCTGTTTTGATTTGTTAATTGCCGTTTCCTATTGGCGTTTGAAGGCTTTGTTATGTTTGTGTTGTCCCCTGGGTGTTTGTCTGGGCCAATTATGGACACGACTCTCGGGGACTAGTGGATGAGGCAGAGGGACGCGCAACGCGACCATCTCTCTTTGAGGCTTTTCATCTTTTGGTTGCGGTTGTTGTCGATGGGTGTGTGCATGTGCGTGCACATTGGTGTGTGAGACGTGTGTGTGCGCTTTCAAAAATGAGGTGGCCTCATTTACAGAGTTTTCCACAGCGGACAAGGAAGAGACGGTCTATATCTCTTTCAATTATACTCTCTCTCTCTCTCTCGTTCTTTTCCTCTCGCCCTCGGTCTGCTCTCCGATACAATTTCTCTCTCCGTCCGTTCCCCATCACTCTGTCTGTCTCTCCCACTCCATCATTCGGTTCCCTCTCTTCTCTCTCAATCTCTCTTTCAATCACTCTGGTGTGTATCCCGTTTTGGCTTCACCTCGGACAAACCGCCGACACACACACACCTGCTCTCCATGGCAACATCGGGTGAACGCCATACACACAACACTGCCGACATCCCGGTATCGCTTTGAGACATTTCGGACCTTCCAGCCGGGGCAGTGTTGTAGACAATACCCAATGCATGGCTTGTGGTACACTGATTTTCTCGTGCGTGGTTTTATCAACTGCACACACACTCCTCACTACACACACACACATACAAAGACACGCAAACGCACTCCTATACACACACCCCTACCCGCGCGCACACACAACGTATTTTGGTCTGTCACCTTGGACTGTTCCGCTGGGCGTTGATGGATATGCCTCAGTGTTAAGCCTATGACATGGCCCGGAGCGGTAAGCTCTGACGAGGAGATCAAACACAGCCCTCAACTCTGACCTGGCCATGCCCTGTCCTCCTGGTCATGGACTTGAACCCAAGCGCATGCATGCACACACACACACATACAGACACAAACACACATGCTCGCACACGCAAGCACACACAAGTACACAGTTCAAACTAGAAATAGTTGGGGGAGATTGGAGCTCTAGCATCTAGCGTTACCCCTTATAGTTGTTTGGTCTTTCTTTGGATAGGGTTAGGGTTTGCTCAAGCCAGGCTTAGGCATTTCTTGTTGGACTTGTGTAGCCAATGTGAATTGGCTAAACTCACTCCTCAAGTATGTATACAGACCACCCACGCTAGACACTTGAAGGTGTCGAGTTTGAGCCCAGGTGTGGGCAAGATCGGCGAGTGTGACTGCCGACCACGTCTGTTGCACATGTATTCATTTAGCAGGCGCTTTTATTCATAGAACTGTGCAAAACTCCATATATTAAGGGCACCTTTACAAAATAAAGTGCCGCAAGTGCACAGTGCAACAACATTAGATCTCAAATACAACCTATGTGCATCACCAAAAAAGTCCATTCTACGGAGACCACAACAAGTAATGCACAAGTGTGGCGTATTGTGGTCTTAGATAAGTTGACTAGCCCAGGTAGAGAGCCAAGGGGTTTTCAGAGCTCGTGGGAAGATGGGTGGGTGCTGAGAGGAGTGTAGCTGATGGGTTTCTTCCACCACCGAGGAGGAAGGATGCAGGGGCAGCACAGCGTGGATTCACTTTGAAAACAGAGGACTCAGTATCCAGACAGGGCCTCTGAAAACTTTGAAAACACATTTTTCGATTTCTCTGTTCCCCTCAGCTCTCTGTCTCAGCCTAAGTTGTAAATGTGCGTGCGTGTATGTGTGAGAGAGAGAGAGAGCGAGAGAGAGAGAGAAAGAGAGAGAGAGTGCTTACGCACCTGTGTAATTATGTACGTTTGCACATTCGTCGGCACTGTAGAACTCGCAGCATTATCATTGGTCCGTATGATCCGACTGCCAAGCCTAAAACCAAACAAAATAACTCATTATAGCCTCAATTAAGTCCGCCCAGCAACGCCTATCGCCCCGACGACCAGGAGGGAGTGAATAACCCGGAACAGATCGAAAACTTTATTTTAATTATTTTTACATGTATACATGTATATTTTGTTTGGAATGTTACACCTGTATTTCTTTTGTTCACTTCCCGTAACTCCAGGCATCGTCAGCCTTCCGTTGTGCTCGGTATCTTAGATTCGCTCCATCCCCCCTCCCCCCGGCCCTACCAGCCAGTGTCTCCAGTACCTGCTTCACCAGGTTGCCCCGAGCCGGTTGGCTTCTGTCGTCGGGCGGCGGGTGGGCGCGTCGAAACGTCGTCTCCCGTGTGGCGTTCCGAGAGAACGTCTGCCGAGCTGAGAGCGCGCTAGTTCAGAGAAAAGGGCTTTGGTTCCTCGGGCCGCGACTCGGCTGTTCACAAACAACAACAGCCGTAACAAAGCACAGGGAGGAAGTGCACAACTGTTTTGGTTTTGGACTGCAATTAGGTAGACCTTAATCACTTTTGAGCGGTAAGCATGTGTGTTTCTGTGTGTGCGTCTGTGCCTAAAGTCAAGTGCTTGCGCGCTAACAGTGACAAAGAGGCCTTGTTATGAGAAGTAAATTGCGGCAGCATGCAGTCTGTCACTTTAGATTGATTGCGTGTGTTTGTGTGTGCACGTGCGTGTATATGTGTGTGTGTGTACGTGTGTGTGTGTGTGTGTGCGTGCGTCCGTGCATGCGGGCCTCGGGGCTTTAGGATGTA
This sequence comes from Thaleichthys pacificus, assembly GCA_023658055.1. NCBI lineage: Eukaryota > Metazoa > Chordata > Actinopteri > Osmeriformes > Osmeridae > Thaleichthys > Thaleichthys pacificus. The sequence continues at coordinate 4,547,844 of CM042858.1, forward strand.
TGCCGCTGGATGCGTTTGATTTTAATTGGAGCTTTCTAATGAGAGGGTCATCTTTCTTCAGTTTACCCTAGAGATGGGTGGAGGGGGGTGGGAGGAGAACCAGAGAAAGAGAAAGGGACTTGATAGGGAGCTTTAGAAAAGGGAGATAGGGAGAGAACAGAGGGAGAGAGGGAGATGGTGAGAGGGAGCGAGAGAGGGGAGAGAGGGAGATAGATGGTGAGAGGGAGCGAGAGAGGGGCTGTTGTAGCTTCTTAGGGAACAAAAGAACGAACGACACATCACACATGATAAAAAGAGAGAGAGAGAGACTGAGAGAGACAGGGAGAGAGAGGGAGAGAGACGGGGAGAAAGAGAAACCATAAAAGTGATTGAGCACCAGACTATGGGAAGAGAGAGATCTCAGCTGTGATTTGAGGTAGTGGGATCACAGGTCTGCTGCATATCTTGACTCCTAAGGCCTACATTACTGTTACATCACTGCTACATCACTGCTACATCACTACTATATCACCACTACATCACTACTACATCACTGCTACATCACTAGTACATCACTGCTACACAACTACTACATCACTAGTACATCACTGCTACATCACTACTATATCACTGCTACATCACTGCTACATCACTAGTACATCACTGCTACATCACTACTACATCACTAGTACATCACTGCTACATCACTACTACATAACTGCTACATCACTGCTACATCACTGCTACATCACTACTACATCACTACTACATCACTGCTACTTCACTACTACATCACTGCTACATCACTACTACATCACTGCTACATCACTGCTACATCACCGCTACATCACTGCTACATCACTAGTACATCACTGCTACATCACTGCTACATCACCGCTACATCACTGCTACATCACTAGTACATCACTGCTACATCACTACTACATCACTGCTACATCACTGCTAAATCACTGCTACATCACTGCTACATCACTACTATATCACCGCTACATCACTGCTACATCACTACTACATCACTACTACATCACTAGTACATCACTGCTACATCACTGCTACATCACTGCTACATCACTGCTACATCTCTGCCTCTCTGCTACATCACTACTACATCACTAGTACATCACTGCTACATCACTACTATATCACCGCTACATCACTGCTACATCACTACTACATCACTACTACATCACTGCTACATCACTAGTACATCACTACTACATCACTAGTACATCACTGCTACATCACTACTACATCACTGCTACATCACTGCTAAATCACTGCTACATCACTGCTACATCACTACTATATCACCGCTACATCACTGCTACATCACTACTACATCACTACTACATCACTAGTACATCACTGCTACATCACTGCTACATCACTGCTACATCACTGCTACATCTCTGCCTCTCTGCTACATCACTACTACATCACTGCTACATCACTAGTACATCACTACTATATCACCGCTACATCACTGCTACATCACTACTACATCACTACTACATCACTGCTACATCACTAGTACATCACTACTACATCACTAGTACATCACTGCTACATCACTACTACATCACTACTACATCACTAGTACATCACTGCTACATCACTGCTACATCACTGCTACATCACTGCTACATCTCTGCCTCTCTGCTACATCACTACTACATCACTAGTACATCACTGCTACATCACTAGTACATCACTGCTACATCACTACTACATCACTACTACATCACTAGTACATCACTACTACATCACTACTACATCACTACTACATTACTGCTACATCACTGCTTCTCTGCTACAACACTGTTACATCACTACCAGTGATGAGCCCAGGAGAGTACAGAACAATATGTCTCTCTGGGGAGAACACTGACACACTCTCCCACACACCCTCAGGTGCACACACACACTCTTAGTATTACTTAGAAGTGCCATCTTGTCTGTTCTGTGAACCCTCACATCTTCTCCTAAAAAGATTTTGTCTGTAAGTGTCAAGTGTCTTTGCACATCTCTTAACGGCACAAAACGGTAAACTGGGATCTCTGGTAAATGAAGAGGTGGCAAAGATGAGTGTGGCGAATCTCTCTATCTCTCCATCAGGGGAGGAGAGGAGGAGGAGGAAGAGGGATACGAGATGAAGATATCTCCCTAAAAAACTGTCACTTTGCACTTTCCCATCTGTCTCTCCCTCTGGTTTTCTTCTCCTATCTTGCGCTCTCTTTCTCGCTCTCTCTCTCTCCCCCTTTGTCTCTCTCTCTCTTTCTCTCTCCCTCCCTCGTTCTCTATATCCCCCCCTCTCTTTCTCTCTCTCATTTTCTCTTTCTCTGTCTCTATCCCCCCTCTCTCTCCCTCGTTCCCTCTCGTCCTCTCTCTCTGTCTGTCTATCTCTCCCTCTCAATAAATGTATGTTCAATTCAATGTCTTTTCATTGGCAAGGCAGGGAATGCTGTATTGCCTAAACTCTAAATACATTTCAAGATCACCTAAATAAACATTGAATAAATGAACACGTAGGTGCCAAAACAAAACATCATTCTGCTTGTCCCTTTCTCTCTCTCGCTCTTGCTAAAGAAACGGTACTTTTCCTAAATAGTTTGTTAGTTGGAAGGAAGAAAGAGAAGTGAATGGCAGACCAAATGAAAGAGGAGGAGGTTGGATGGTGGCATGGCAAGAGGGGGAGAGAGAGGAGGAGACAAAAAAGTAGACAAGAAAGGGGGAAAGTTCTAGATGGAGGGGGAGGTTTGATGATAACAGAGAATTTCTTCATTAGTAGAGGGAAAAGTGTGGATTTCAGAATCTAACTTCCACATAATGAGACCTCTGGTAACTAACAGATAACACCATCCGTCCCATGGGTGCTTGTTATGTGTTTATGTGGAGATTCATATTTTATTTGTGCGAGTTGTAATTCGAATTAGTGTCCATTTGCAATAGTAATGTGTATGTAAATTAATGTTGTCTTGGCCAGAATAGACGTCCGATGAATGTTCACACTAGCCGCAGGCTACTGGCTAAACGAGTCTCTGGACTGGACATTGGCCTTCCTGTCTGTTGTGTGTGTGTGTGTGTGTGTGTGTGTGTGTGTGTGTTTGTGAGCATGTTTAATTAGTTAGTGTGTGTGTGTGCTTCTGTTATTGGATGAAAGGAGAAGTCCGGTCAACTCGCTTCTCCGAGTCTACATGATGAAACCAGTGACCAATGTTTGTGTTTATCGGCTAAATATTCCTGTTTACGTTCAGGCTATGTTGTTTACATCGGAAATGATGTTGTTTGCACCTCCCGACCAGACGACGAGATGCACTCCGATGAACTTTTACACTGTGCTCAAGCTCGGAACACGCACGCACGCACACGCTCTTTACTTGCTTGAATCCTTTTCCTGATAAGGATTGCTCTTTTCACCCCAGAACTGTAACTCACTGTCTTTCTGTATCTCCTTCCCCTCCCTCCGCTCACCTTCCTCATCTCCCTCCATCCATCCACATTCCCCCCTCCTCCTCTCCCTTCTCCTCTATCCCTTATCCCCCCTAATTCTCTCCTCCATCCCTCCTCGTCCCCCCTCTCTGCCCTCCATCTCACCCTCTTTCCCAACCTTTCTTCCCCTCTCCCCTCCCTCCCTCCCTCCCTCCCTCCCGGCTCTCCCTCCCTCCCACCGTCCAGCCGGCTCTCCCTCCTCCTCACCTCCCTCCTGCTACCTCCCTTCCCTTTCTTCCCCTCCCTCCCTCCCTCCTCCCCCTCCCTCCCTCCCTCCCTCCCTCTGTCTCTGAGACCAGTGTTACTAATGAAACATAATGGAGAGGCCGAGATGCCCGTGTGAAGCTCTGCCCATTAGACTGTGCAGCAGCCATCACCGGCTCTCTTAACTGACTTTAATTGAATCCCAGCAGGCTCAAACAACCCTGTGAAGTCAGCCTTTGGTGTGAGTGTTAGTATGTGTGTTTGCACCGTGTCTGACTGTGTTTGTGTGTGTACTGTATGTGTGTGTGTGTGTGTGTGTCTGTGTGTGTTTTTTGGACAAGTGGTAAGTGTCCATGAACTCGGATAAGAAGATCATCCCCACCCTGGGCAGAGAGAGAGAGAGAGAGAGAGAGGGAGGGAGAGAGAGAGGGAGAGGGAGAGAGACAGACACCCCAAGGGGAATGGTGATGAGGGGAGCAGAGAATGTGACTCAATGGGATGTCTATAGGACTGTGTTCTGTTAGTCCTGGTTAGACCGTGGTCACAATGGTTGTTTGTTAGGAGGCTGTGCCTGACTCACCCCATCTCTCTTGTCTTCCCTCTCTCTCCCCTTACCCCCCCCCCCTTCTCTTCCCCCCCTCCCTTTGTCTCAGCTGGGAGGTGTGCAGGTTCCTTCTCTCTAACCTGCGCTGGTGGATGGAGGAGTACCGTTTTGACGGCTTCAGGTTCGACGGGGTCACCTCCATGCTCTACCACCACCACGGCATAGGTCTGGGCCTCCGCATACCTCCTCTCTCTCTCTCTCTCTCTCTCTCTCTCTCTCTCTCTCTCTCTCTCTCTCTCTCTCTCTCTCTGTGTGTCTCTCTCTCTCTCTCTGTGTCTCTCTCTCTCTCTCTCTCTCTCTCTCTCTCTCTGTGTGTCTGTCTCTGTGTCTGTCTCTCTCTCTCTCTCAGTCTGAATGTGCTCCCCTCTACACTCTAGTCCAGCCCAGCCTCTGTCTCCACCTGTTACAGCTGCCTCTCACTCTCTCTCTCTCTCTCTCTCTCTCTCTCTCTCTCTCTCTCTCTCTCACTCTCCTTTTTTCTCTCGCTCGCTCTCCCCTCTCTTTCTATCTCACTTCTCACTCCTCTGTCTCCCATTCTCTCTCTCTCTCTCTCTCTCTCTCTCTCTCTCTGTCACTTTCTCTCTTCCCCTTGTTGGTTCCTTCTTTCTTGCTCTGTCATCTGTTGAATCTCTCCATCTCTCGCTCCTCTCCCCCTGCTCCTCTCCTCCAGGGATGTCCTTCTCCGGGGGTTACCGGGAGTATTTTGGGATGCAGATGGATGACGACGCTCTCGTATATATGATGATCGCCAACCACGTCCTCCGCTCGCTCTACCCCGAGTGCATCACCATCGCAGAGGTACGCACACACGCGCGCGGACGCACCTGCAAATGGAACCGTACATTGACACATGCACGTGGACACACGCACGCAGTGGCGGTTCTAGACAAATTTTACTGGGGGGGCCAAGGGGGGGCCAGTGTTTAATCAGAGGGGCACATTAAAAAACGGAAACAAATGATATTTAAACATTAAATACTTTCATTTTGCTTTACATTAAAATCATACAAACGGCTCTGGCTCTCCCTCTTCCAGCTCCTCAGCTATCTCAATACTTTGATATGTTTCTCTAACTTTTTTATTTACTGGGGCAAAAAAGGCTGCAATGTCCCTTCCTCGTTTCATGATGACTACTAGAAGAAGAAAAACGTTTTTTTTTTAAAGCTCAGGGGGGCCACAGGGGGGGCCAGGGACATTTTTACAGGGGCACTGGCCCCTGTAGGCCCCCGTGTAGAACTGCCCCTGCACGCACGGCACAGTGAATTGGATGTACACCCCGACACGCGCAAAGCGAGTCGTGCCCATGAGTACACACTCTCTTGCTCCCCTCTGTCTCTCTCTCTCTCCCCTCTCTTTCCAGAGTGTGTACGGCTGCCTGCTTTACTTCAGTGGGGCTGCGGTGTTTTTTTTTCGCCGTGACAATACCCTGGGATTGTACAGCTATACCAGACATATGGGTTCATATCTGCTCTCATTCTGACTGAATCGGATCTGATCCTCCATCTGCCACTGGAAGACACCAGTCATAGATTGCAGCACACTCTCCTTTCATCTTCCTCCCCTCCATCCCTTCTTCTCTCCTCCTCAAGCCTCGATGCGCCCTCCTTTTCTTTGTTTCCTTCCTCCCCCCCCCCCCCCTCTTTCTTCCTTCTTTGCGACCTTTGTTAGTGACTAGTTTTTTTTTTCTCTCCATCCTTTATACGTTTGTTCTTTTTTTTTACCCCCTCGCTCCGCCACTTACTTTAAAGATCCCTTCCGCACCATTTTGGCTTTCCATTTTCTTTCTGGCTCTTTGCAGAATGGAAATGTGTTCTCTCCCCCCCCCCCCCCCTCTTTCTCTCTCCCTCTCTTGCTCCCTCCCTGAGCACGTGGAGTGTTTTGCACTGGAGAGCAGAAAAGGGGGATGAGGGAAAGGTTCATGGATCACAGGTGATAATTGGCTAATTAGGACCCAAAGGCCTAAGTGGAGTGGAGA
>CM042858.1:4554215-4570264 GCA_023658055.1 Thaleichthys pacificus
ATGAAGGATTAAAGATCAGAATGGATCTTGCAGGAACGAGTCAAACACGTGTTTATGCTACATGTTTGATATGCTCAGTTGTAGATCAGCCAATAAAGTAATATCATATCTGGTTGTTTGACCCTACACAGACCACCCACAAGTCAAGGAAGAACAGAGTGACGGAGACACTGTGCACACACACTTAGCTACTAATGTCCCCAAGCATTCGACTCCTACCGTAGGAGCTAGGGCAAGGAAATTATTGGACGTAGCTCAGTGAAAAAAATCAATTCAGGTTCACGCACTGGGCATTATGACCTAGTGGCTGGACAAGTTTCACTGGCTCACACAGCACACACACTAAGGCGCATACAAGAGTCTTGTGAAAAAAATCTCAACTTTGTTACAGGATTAGATAGATAAAGGGGATATCGATGCGATCACTGAGACCACTGTTAAGTCAAATATCGGCACCACTGCGACCTACGCTAGGGAAGCATTGTTTACGTCGAGGACGAAGAGAGCATACGGGGCCCGGATCGGTTTTGGTCTGGCAGCGAGGTGGCCGAGAACTATTGTCATGCAGAGGTTTGAAACGCAAATACAAACCGAGCTGGCGTTTCGAAATGTGTTAGTTTGTACATAGGTGTGTCGAGAGGGCCGGTTCCGCTGGAATATTGGCTGGTAGTCCGATACACGCTGCCTCTGAGCGAAGACTTTCCTGATAACAGCTTTTCAGGTCACTGTCTAGGTGGTAATCGCAGACCCCAAATCCCATGTGGGTGACTTCGGGTCTGGTCACACCAGACTACAGTAACCTCTAAGGGACCCAGAAGCATGATGTTAATCTATGACTTACGTTTGCATAACACATATCTGGTACCCAGCACTGTGCTGTAACACCGCACACACACACTACTGCACGCATCACTACTACACACACAACACACCACACACATACTCACACAAAACCTAGAGCGGAGAAGAACCAGGACTTATGGGGACAGACCCTCACACGACACGCGCTATGAAATCCTTTAAAAGCTGACCGGCTCAGGGAGTTCTTGGGTCCATGGGCTGGTGTTTTGTTGGGTGGCCAAATTGGCCACATACACACACAATTAGTCACTTACTTAAGCGCTTGTCTGGCGTTGTTCGTCCAGAGTGCGTGGGTGTGTGGGTGTGTGGGGGCAGGTCATTCCCCGGCTCACAGAAGAGCCTAAACATAATAGTTTAAGCTAGAAAGCTGAGGGTAGCAAATCCTGGTCTGCTCCCTGAGAAACAGTGTAGAAGATGTCGCCGTGGATAACGCGTATCATGTCATGCGGGCCCACCACACTATATGAGGGTTCGCCCATATATGGGAGACTGGTGATTTTCAGACTTCCCTGGCTGCTGCCCTCAAACGCCTTCATGGCTTCCGTATATAACATGACTGATGCGTAGTACAAACAAGGGGTAGGCCGTGGTCCAGACGCTTTATCAGATTGGCTGACCTTGAAGTCCAACCAATCGCCTGGCCAGTGGGGGTTTGGGTCGTGTTTGGGTATGGGGGCGTTAATGTTTCCGGAATAGTAGCAACAAGGAAACGTCTCTTTTAACGTAGTTTTGACTAGAGAGCCCGCCCTGTGTCAGCTTCCGAACAGGGACTGTGGTTTTCTAGAAACGCACACGGTGATACGATGGTGTGCTTATATATCTCACACACACCAACAGCACACATCCTAGGAGTGGCCTAAAGATTGTTCGCTGAAACGACAGAACAGGGCCTTCGCCGATTAGGAGATGCTATGTATCAGAGGTGAGAGGAGTGAGTGTAGGAGATGGTGAGGATTATAGGAGGTGCGAGTGGGAAAGTACTAGTAGAGAGATGGATGAGAGAGCTGAGTAGAGGGAGATCCGGGAGGATAGTTTGAGATTGAGACGTGAATGAGTTGGAGGGTTTTCAGAGTTGCAGAGGCACGATGAGGAGGATGTATGAGATGTTAGAGAGAGAGACTGAGCTGTCGACGAGGATGTTTGAACTGGAAGGACGGGTGGATGGAGGGGAGAGAGAGGAGGGGATGAAGAGTGAGATGGGTCGCTGGGACGATTGACCTGCTGAAGGTGATGAGAGAGAAAGTGTCCTGACGGAGAGAAAGAGGGAGGTGATCTGCACCGATTAGTTGTAATTTCTGGTATGCTAGTTTCTTAGTGAGGGACCTCGGAGAGAGCTGATCGAGAGGAGAGAGCATGACAGTAGAGTTAGAGACGACGATGTTCCGGGGTTGAGAGACGCGACTGGAGAGATGAGCATGTATCGGACAGAGATAAATTTGTAGGGGGCAGCATAGGAGGAAGTGGGTGGAATGGGGCGGCCTTGGGCGCATGGGTTTTGTGTTGTGTAATTGGGAATCATGCTGCCCGTAGATAGGCCGGATGGTAGTCGGGTCGTGTAGATGGGATATATTAGCAGAGCCACGTATCAAATGGGGGGGTGTGTTGGGTGGGCAGGGACTAAGGTGGGTGGGTAGGTGGGTGGGGAAGTTCAGGCTAACTGTGGCCCACTTCCAGCCTTACTGGCACACTTCCAAAAGCCTAGAACCAGGCCCAAGGGCCAGAACAAGGATGACAGGACCTCAGTGCACCCAGACACGCCATACCTCCATGCCGCAACGGAAAGTTCCACAACGTTGAAGGGGTGGGCGGGTGAAGAGGTGGTGACCTTTTTGCTTTTTTCCCAAGGAGTGTGTGTGCGTGTGTGTGTGGGGGGGGGCTATCGGGTCTCCTATCTGAAGGGATAGGAGACAGCCGGAGATAGCGCCGCCTGTGTTGGCACTTAGCAGTGTCACGCTAGCTCACCCGCAGCAGGCAGGCTCACAACACAACACAACCATCCTAACCTACCCCCCCCCCCCACACACACACACACACACTTCCTTTCATGGTTGCCCTTCCATTAACCTGGTAGCCAGGTGGAAACAAAGTGCTTCAAACCGACCCAAACCGCTTTTGTACCATGTGTTGCGAACACACACAGATCCCAACAAATATCAAGTGCATGCTAGTTGCTGAATAAGAACTCCAGCCAACAAACAGGGTGATAATAACATTATGATCCTCACAAACGGAAGTTCATTAAAAAAAGATTAGAGCGCTAAGCAGTTCAAATATCCCAGCGTAAAGCTCTTTAGGAGCGAGTGTGGCACATTTATGGCCAAACACACGTAGCCTAAACCAAACACAAACTAAATCCTTCATGATCTGCCCGATGAACAAAAAAGAGAAGAAAAACACGCAAATACAAACACACCACCAGACACAACAATGATGATGCGCTCTACCATAGCAGGGCCACAATTAACCACAGGGACAACCGCTAGCCGGAACTCCACTCATACAGTCAGTCAGGCCCACAAGACGATAACTATACTGTACACTTGGCTTGGAAGCCCACGCGCTAACAAGCTAGCGTCATTAAGAAAGGACTGCTACACCTGGAGTTAACAAACAGACGTCTTTCGGAAACGTTTCTGACAATTGTCCTGTAGGTCGAGTTTTTCAAAACTGTGTTCTAACCCTAGCATAACCCTTATGACAAGGGAAATGTGTACTTACTGAAAACCAAAGGGCCGTCAGCTGGGAACTAGGGAGGAGAGAAGAAAAGCGATGAACAGACAGGTGAACAAAGAAAGAAAGAGATAAGGAAGGAGGTACTCAGACTAAGTTAGCTATCCATTAACTATTCTTCCGACTTCTGTGTTTAGTGAGTTGGATGCTTCTCGTTTAACGGCGCGCGGACTGAAATAGGCACGGGAGGAATCACATGGCCTAGGCCTGCTATTCCAGGCTGCTTCTCTCTCTGCTACTGGGCGTTTGACCATAATGCTGTCAATCCAACGCACGCACGCACACACACATGGGAGGTGTCAAAGCCACGTGGTGGTTGACGCTGAGGGGTGTGTGTGAACTCCCTTTTAACCGTGACCCCACCACCAAACATATGTGGACACGTGTGTCTCTCGCACACACGCACACACGGCCATGTGTAATCAGCACAGAAGAGACAGGAAGCTCATCTGTACCCGGTGGCGTCATTCCACACACACACACCGACCGTCTTTCACAACCAGGTGAGATCCACGTCCACTGTCCACACACAGCTGAGGATGACCGGCCTGTCTAGGTCACACACAGAACAGGTACAGCTAGTACAGGCACACACACACAGGCGCACACACACAGGCGCACACACAGGGACACACACACAGGCACACACACACACACATCTGCTCACGTTCCAGCTGGGCAGGCCTCACACTGCTCTATTAGCAGGCAGGCCAAGAAACATGATCCTCAACATGTCTAAACCAGAGAGAGAGAGAGAGAGAGAGAGAGACACTATATTTGTGTCTTGCTCCCACCAACGAGAGAGAGACTATATCCTACCAAAGAGAGAGAGTGAGACAGAGAGTAACACAGAGAGAGAGAGAGAGAGAGAGAGAGAGAGAGAGAGAGAGAGAGAGAGAGAGAGAGAGAGAGAGAGAGAGAGAGAGAGAGAGAGAGAGACAGACAGACAGAGACAGACAGACAGACAGACAGGGAGATAACAGACTGCCTGGGGGGAGGGAAGGGCAAACTGTGTGACAGTGACAATGTGACTGTGAGAAAGATTTGTCGTTCCAGTGATGGACAAAGTAAGGCTGAAGAGGGGAAAACAAAGACCTCCCCACCCACCCACCCACACACACATTAAAGCTAAATTTGGAGGGTGGGCACAAAGGGGGCTGGAACCCCCTGTCCTCCAATCACAGCCAGGTACACAGACATACGGACAGACAGACAGGCACACATACCGACAGACAGACATGCAAGCACAGACTCTCCTGTCCAGCACCAGTGTCATTGTAGCAGCAGTTCAAAGCATCGTCACACGTCATTGTTTGCAAACAACTTCTTTAGCCTCAGTAGATCAGTCACATAATCTGACCGCTTGACTCACTAGTGATCTACCGGACACAACGCATCAGGGAAAGTTGGCACGACCTTGAGGGTCATGGATCTCACGCTAGCGCCTGACAAGACACCAAACCCTAAACCCAATGTGTCAGACAGACACAGAGAGAGACAGACACAGAGAGAGAGAGAGAGAGAGAGAGAGAGAGAGAGAGAGAGAGAGAGAGAGAGAGAGAGAGAGAGAGAGAGAGAGAGAGAGGATGAACATTAACATCAAGCGGACATTCCAGGTCACAAGCCAGCTCTGGAGGGCAGGACCCTGTGATGTAGCTCTGATGATATTATTGGTACACAGGGCCCAGTTTTGATTTCCCACATAAACACACCTCCCATGCCAGGTTCAACACACTGGCAGGGTCATGTTTCTCTTCATTTGTCTGTACCACACACACACACACACACACACACACACACACACACACACACACACACACTGTGAGGGTCCATCGGTCAGGAGAGGAAGTCTGACGGAATGACATCTGATGTTTACAAAAACAAGTTGACTCTGACTTGGGTACATCCACAACCTTCCCTGGTTCAAGGAACTGTGCTGAGTCATGAGCTAAACACACACACACGCACGTTCATGCTGTGCCCTTATCAGAGTGGGTTGAAACTTTGTGTGTGTGTGTATCAAGTGATATGTGATGACACCTAAACCTCTCCACAACAGATCTGCTGACAGATAGACAGATAGACAGACAGACAGACAGACAGACAGGCAGGCAGGCAGGCAGGCAGGCAGCAGGCAGACAGGTAAGTAGATAGACAGGCTGATATATAGACAGGTATGTAGATAAGCTGACAGATAGACAGACAGACAAGTAGGCAGATGGACAGGCTGATAGACAGACAGGCAGACATATAGACAGGCTGGCACATGGACAGACAGACAGACAGACAGGCAGGCAGATAGACAGGCTGGTAGATAGACTAACAAGTAGGTAGACAAGCTGACAGGTAGACAGACAGACAAGTAGGCAGATAGACAAGCTGGCAGGAAGACAGACAGACATACAGACAGAAAGGTAGGCAGATAGACAGGTAGACACAGACACTCCTTAGGACATGGCTGGAGGCTGGTTCTGGGGAGAAGCCAAAACCCTAACCAAAGGATGAAGGGTTAGGGTTAGGTTGTTAGGGTTAGGGTTAGGTTGTTAGGGTTAGTGTGTCGACGTATCGGTACACACTCTACCCTCATCCAAAGTGCACTTCCAGGTCATCCCTTTGACACGAATCCCCACATGAGCGGCCATTCAGCGAGCTCCTGATGATCTCTGCCTGACAAACACACACAGGGGAATCTGGAACAATCCCTGCACCCTGCTGTACACAAACATGTTATCATCTAGAACTGTAAAAGGCTTCTTCAGGTGCTGTTGTAGGGGAACATCGCTTTAAAGTCCCTTGGGAACACTTATGGGTCCAGGTGGAACCATGAAAGGGGGAGTTGACCCTACAATTCCTTTTCCCCGAGGAGGGTACCCCAGCTCCCCCAAGGGATGACAGTCTGTCTGCTTGAAACATGTAACATGACCCACATGCCCTCAGCCAAACCATCTGAAGCATGTCATTGAAGCACACACACACGCATGATAACCCTGCCTCTGGCCTGCTGTTTAACCATCCGAGGTGGCATTCTAGTGACCCACATTCAGCTCAAAGTTATACTTAGGGACCTGATGTCCTAAAACCAGGATACAGTCTTACCCAATATGACCACCAGGTTAGGAATAACTCCTACATTTCCTGTAGGCCTACACCACTTTCAGAATGGGCATTTGTCAGGTAAGGGACCACAGTTCTGGATAAGAGAGTCTGCTAAATGACTTAATGTAGTTCCCAGGCCACAGGGACTACACTTCCCAGAGTGCAGGAGTTACTAGCCATGCCACCAAGAACAGACTGGGGTGTTACAAGTTATGTAGAACATTTACGGAGGCTACCAAACCTCAACGCTTAATATCTTCGCTGTGTGACCCCTACATAGAACACACTTGTATTGTGGGAACTGTGATACATGAAAGTTATCAACAGTTCCCAAACCGAATTAAAGTTTACCTATTCATGTTGCAGACACACTGTTTTGTGTCTTCCTCCAGATCCCATGAAGCAAAGCAATGTCATGTCATTCGGTACAGGATATGTCAATAGAGCTCACTGTGTGGACATATCCAGAACCAGAATGAACTTCACATTTACATTTAGCAGACGCTCTTATCCAGAGCGACTTACAGTAAGTACAGGGACATTCCCCCCGAGGCAAGTAGGGTGAAGTCAGTGTGCGAATTACGGGGGGTTTGGGGGGGGTCTGACCCCCTCGATTAAGGCTCGGACCCCCCCAAAAGAGGTAAAAACCACAGGTCGGGGGGGTCGATACATTTATATATCGTTCTTATCTGTAATAGTAAATATCACAATATAGTTACCATATTCATTCAATAACAGGTTGGCCATACACATAAATGTTGACTTTATGGCAGGGAATATCACACATTATTACACTGACTGCCATAGTCAAAATTCACTCAATAAACACAGCGCGAGTGACCAGTGCCCAATAAAACTCAAGAAACACCGCGCGCGAGTGACCAGGCAGTGTGCAATACATAAGATTGTTGAATCACCTCAGTGTAGCGGTGCGTTCTGCGTCGTGAGAAAGTGCAAGAAAGGCAAGTTTGCCATCTAATACCCCAACAATCTGTCACGAATGTATTTGTAATGACAATTAGCTGTAGAATATTCACAAGAATGTTAATGATAGAAACATGGTTAACCACCAACATAAAGTGATCAGGGGTGAACTTCGTCCCGGGGGGGGGGGGGGGGGGCACTGAGTTGACCCCCCGATTGTCATTGTATAATTCGCACACTGGGTGAAGTGCCTTGCCCAATGACACAATGTCATTTGACACGGCCGGGATCGAACTGGCAACCTTCGGATTACTAGCCCGATTCCCTAACCGCTCAGCCACCTAAGCTCAAGAAGGGAAAGACTGAACATAACCAGGTGATATCATCTTGGTGGACACTGAAAAGTAACATCCTACTACACACTGGGGGAGGTTGCCAGTTGCCAAAATAATAATACTTCCTCTGACCCCGCCAAATCATTTTCACAACAGCTCTCTCTCTCTCTCACTCAACACACACACGCACTGGAGATTTAGAGCTCAACTCTGCGCCATGACAAGGCTTCTTTGTTGTGTGTTGGAGCAGACTCGAGGTTTAAAAGAAGGAGCGATGTCTGTAATTGACTATAATGTTAATAATGAACTGAACAGCACTCACAAGGACTTTCAGGATTCCAACGACATCTTAGGACGGTCACTATTTTTTAAAACATAAGGACAGGGTGCGCGCAATTGTGTAAATCATCCTACACTCTACCAAGAATCCTTATCATCAGACTTGCTTTTCTTGGAAGTTTTTGTTAGGGCCCAACGGTTTAATTAAGTCAAACAGTTTGCGATAGTTTGACTATTATTGGTGTTAAAACAGTACTTATATCTTCGGGTCATTCTGACCCATCAGTCATTGTGACCCACCGTCGTATTGCGACAACTTTACCGCATACAAAAACAAAGTGAAGCATTTTCTTTTAACCATTGGGCTGTCTCAGACCCCCCACATAGCGAAGGTTAAAAGAAAATGCTTTTTATTTGTTTTTGTATTGGGTAAAATTGTCGCAACACAACAATGGTTTGTTGTGAAGCTTTGGGTCATGTGACCCGAAGGCAGCACAGGTTAAATTGATGAAATCATAGGCCTACTCTACCTTAACCACAATGTATTTACAAATGCATTGATTTGTTATGTTAAAGAATGCTATGAAACATTTGCATTTAAAGTGTAACTTCCTGTCCTTCCTCTCGCTACTCGGCTCCTGTTAGTGAGTGTGACTGAGTTCACTCACGCATCTTCGGTTTCGGTTGACTTCGTGTCTGATTGACAGAAACAAAAGGTGAGGCTGTCTGAGCCAAGTCCGAACGAAAGTGTGTGCGCTTGACCATTTGATCTTATTTCGTTTTTATTTATTATTTAATTAAAATATTGATAATTCATATATTTTATCAAAATATATAGGCTATATAAATGGATCCGGCTCTTCTGATATGCGAGCCGGCTCCGGCTCCCATGATCCCATCGTTCGCGAACGACCCAACGATCACTAGTGACAAACTTCAGCAGCGCTCAATGTTGTGGGAAATGGATGCCAACATAACATCCAACCAAACTCACAAAGGCAAATTAAATAATCACAAAACGGAGGCTAGGCCTACCAATTATGACAAGGAGATATGACATGTCATAATCTAATAATAACCTAGGATAAGGATGTTACTTCACCCAATTTAATTAGGCTATAGCCTATTCTACAGCAGCTTTTATAAGTCTTCCGTGGATAGTTGGTTGATACATTTGGAATGTTTAATGTCATACTTACTTTTATTCTAAAAGGCAGACGCGAATACCAAAGATAAACGCGCACCGTTTTAAAATGCGGAAAAAACGCCGTTTGAATTAGCTATATTATAGGCTTATATACATTTATGGTCACTAGTTATAATGTCATTCAACATCCACGTGTCACGGATAATAATTTCATTACAGACCCAGACAGTGCCTTGCAATGAGAATCCCATTTTTCGCCTTGCAGCCGGCCTACACAGCGACACGGTAAACTCGCAAAGTAAAATGGTTGATGGAAAGACCATGTGGACTCCTGCATGCGCTTCTTACGGATCTGTTTTCTATAATGCAAAACGGGTAGGCTATATGCTGTAAGCATAATGCCCGTACTGAAGCAAAACCGATCACTGCATTAAAATACATGTTCTCTTGTGATCGGCAAACGCATTTCACTGTCGAGTAGGAACGACACGGAAGACGTTTTGGAAACACACATACCTTACCTTACAGAGCCTGCCGAGACGCATGGAGCGACGACCCCGCTAAATCAATGCAACATGGGGGATTTGGGAATTCTGGATAACTTCTCCGACACTTATTAAATGTTGTAGAGTAACTTAGTTATTTGCGCTCTCTCAGACCTATAGATTTCTTGACAGGTGGCGAGGGTACATGTGTGATGCAAGGTTGCGTATCGAGTTGCCGTTTTGGTGATAGGGCGGAAAAACTTCCAACATAACCCCGCCCGCCTACAACTGTCGTTATAGGATGAACAGTGGAAGTCGTTCGTACAAGCTGACCCCAGTTCAGTTGAATGCTGCGGGTCTCTTGTGGTTCGTGTCCAGGGGCGTCGCTAGACCCTTTTCAATCGGCACGTGCCCCCTATCAATCGGCTGTGCCCCTGTAAAAAAGTTTGAGTTTTTCACAATTTACATTATTAGTCAGTGCATTCATTTAGACTGATAATCCCGGGGAAAATATGCAGCATCCCAACCAATGCAGTTGAAAACCCAACCCGATGCCTGCCACGGAATTCCATGTCCATGTGTTTTTCTTTGCTAGCCACTGCAGCCCGCACACAAATCCAGGTGTCAGCAAACAAGTCAGAATTGAGGTAGGCTAAGAAAACGAAACTAAAGAAAGATTCTAAATAATAGACCAACCAATCATGTTATTTTGACTCAAACATAAAAACATGAATCCAACGTATTAGGCCTATTACATGAAGCTAAAAAAGACAGTAGTATATTTGCGCTCAAGTTATTCCGGAAAAATGGTCCCACTCGCACGCTCACATTAATTATTGATGTCCCTACCAAAGCTTATATCAAACTTATGTCCCTGAACTGTAGGCTACGTATAATGAGTAGGGGCCTGTGCCCCAGTAAAGCTTTATGTCTAGCAACACGCCTGTTCGTGTCTACATAAGTGACCAGGGGCCGTATTCACGCAACATTTTATCTTACCACTAAGAGTTCTCCTAAACAGCAGTAAAAGTTCTGAACAGAGTTTCCTCCTAAAACATATTCACAAAGCTGCTGAGACCAACTTTTACTAAGGAATTCTGAGAAAGAAGGTCTGTGGAAGATGTCAACAAGCTTACTAACTAAATAGCAACTTTCAAAAAAACTAAATGTTGTAGAACGAGGTATTATGTTGCGATATGTAAAGTAAAATGTTTTTTTTGTTGCCATATTCAAATAAAGATGTTCAATTGTAGGTTGTGTCACTAATTAAACAAGTCTAGGCCTATGTTTAGCTAATTGTCAGTCTCTTACATGTGCATCTCGTTAAGAAATTGCGAATATGCATAAAAGCCGCCTTATGAATTGTCGATGTGGGATCTGCAGAGGGTATGTTGTTTGATGCAGTGTTGTGTTCTACTGACAGATGGCAGATAGCCTACCAAGTTTGTCTGCTCTGCATAGCTGCATTTTCCCTGTGGCCAAGTAGCGTAGAGTTGTCAACTGATCTCCGGTGTAACTGGGTCGTTTCTATAAGGGACTGCGCATCCCTTATAACTCGACTACAATCATAATACCCGACGATACCTTTTCAAAAGTTCATCATGATGAAATGTTTACATTCCAAGGCGGATTGCCAGCAACAGACAATTTAGGAGTTTGTGATTTGGTCTTGGTGACTTAAGAGTCCTCTTGACTACCCTTAACTTTTCAGATTTAGGAGCTGGTTTTAGCACCAAAACGCTTTGAGAATGTGTTTAACGTCGATTTTTTTTAACAAGAGTTAAAAAAAAATGGTGAGAGTTAAGGATAAAATAATAGTTTCTCCTAAATCGGCAAGTCAGGAGCTACTTAAAGACTTAAGATGTTTTGTGAATACGGCCCGTGATCCCGCATCTATGCCAAATGTGTCTCATGTATGGAGAGAAACGAGTCTGCTGGATAGTCCTATTCCCATCTCTAACAGCGTCGGAGAGAGAGAGCGGGTCTGGCTGACAGAGGAAACCAGCGACATGTACTATGAATAACTTCCATATCCACATTTTATTCACAAGCAAAACAATACAAATGACACAAAAGTGGGCCAAATTAAAATACAAACATCCCACAGCTGCCTGCACACGAAAAAAAAAACTAATCATCAGGTGAACATGAGCAGGTTGCCGGGTAGTTCCCCGGTGCCCCCCTCCCTCCACACACACACACACACCTTGAGGGGGACTGCATATGACAGAGGTTCTGGTTAGGAGAGGCCAGACTGATCCTAGGCCTCAGCGCACACACAGTTTATTAGGTGAAAGGTGTCTGGTTGTTTTGGCTTTCGTCCGCTTAATTCTTATTGAGGGGGAAGAGGATCAGCGGACTACGTTTCCCAGAACACACCGCCTGCTCCCGTGATGCAGACAAGGCAGGAAGTCTGGGGGTGATCTGTAGTCCTGACGGGACTCTCTACAGACATGTACACTATTCACAGTATATACACGCGTGCGCGCACACACCTTTGTGTATAACACACACAATCACTTTCATATAGCCACTCAAAAGTCCATTGTGAAGCCCTAATTAGAGTACTGCTTTCCATGGTTGACCAGTCTGTTTTTCAGTGTCTGTCACTTGACCTCCATCAGGGGCTTGATGTCTTTGATGCCATGCTCCGTTGCCACGGTGATGATGTGGTCCAGAGCGTTGAGTTGACCCAGTAGCTTCACCACCTCTTTGATGTTGTCCCTGGAGAGAGAGAGAGAGATATTCAGATAATGACAGAAAGAGGGATCCAGAGAGGGAGGGAGAAATGGAGAGACAGGAGGGCAGGGGCAGAGAGAGGGGGGTGGTGGGGCAGGAAGGAGAGAAGAGCGTTTAGAGACCGAACCTTCCTCCCTCCCCATTCCCACTGACCAAAGAGATGGGGGGGGGGGGGTGAATTTGATTCGACTCACTTGGCGGCGCGGCGGTCCACGTCGGAGCCGCCCAGGCTGGTGCGGTACAGCGAGCTGGCCAGGTGGGTGAGGTAGCGGCAGAAGGGCTCCAGCTGGGGCAGGGTGTGCTGGCCCTTCAGCCCCACCAGCCACTGGGCTGGCAGGCATTCCACCACCTGGGGGGGGGGGGAGAGAGAGAGACAGGATGGGAGGTCAGAGGGTGAGAGGGGGGTACACACGCCTGCTGTCTGACTAAGAGAGGGGTACAGTCAGAGGAGAGAGACAGAGGGAGAGAGAAACAGGGAGAGAGAGAGAGAGAGACAGCTAGGGAGAGACAACAGACCGCCTGGAGGGAGGGAAGGGCAGACTGTGTGACAGTGACAATGTGACTGTGCCAAGTTAGTGAATGTGTGTGAACAAGTGTGTATATATATGAGAGAGAGAGAGATAATGTGTACGTGAGGGAGAGAGAGAGCGAAAGTAAACATGTGTGTGCGTGCGTGGCTGGTGTGTACCTTCTGGCTCTTGGCGATGCCCTCGTCCCCAGTGTGGCAGCTCTGCAGGGCAGACAGGATGTATCTGTTCAGGGTGCTGTCCAGGGCCAGCTCCTTCAGGGTGGAGCTGGACAGCAGACCGTCCCACTGGAGGATGTTACCCAGGAGCTGCGTGCACACACACACACACACACCATACATACACCATATGTACGTACACACACATCCACACACGCCGGGAGAGTTAAGAGGAGAACAGTTAGAGGACTTCCTTATATTCAAATGACAAGTCAGATAGTATTTTGAAACCATTTGAATGAGGCTGGATGATAACAGGCCCCAGTTGCAGAACCAGTTGGTATTTCCATGTGAGGACTGTGTGCTTGTAGCAGCCAAGTGGAGACAGGCCTGTACAGGCAGCGAGTACCTTGACGCAGGACCAGAACTGCCTCTGGAAGAACAGGTACGGGCCCCCGTTCTTGTTCTCCAACACACTGGGGGATTTCCAACACACACACACGCGCAAAGTCAGGCACCACAGGGTAATTTTTGGGCCGGGAAAAGAAACAGACTAGCAGTCTAGAAAGTGTGTTTGAGAGAGAGAGAGAGAGGGGGGCAGGATGGCTCACGTCTTGGGGTAGAGGGGCAGGAAGACGTCATCGTCCAGCGTTCGTCTGGCCCTGAGAACCACCGTCTTCAGGAACTCCTGGAGAGATAGAGGGGAGTGGGGGGGGGGGGGGGGGTGAAGAGAGAGAGATATCGCACACTTGAGTGGAGAGCTTGTTGTGTGTGCTGGGGACTGATGTGTGTGTTTGTATAGTAATGTACTCTGTGGGTGTGGCTGTGTGTGGTCAGACTAACCCTTTTGTGTGTGTGTGTGTGTTATCTTACCCATGTGTGTGTGGAGGGTGTATATCGGCAAATCCCACCTTTATATGTAAACTGTGTGGGTGTGTGTATAACCCTACCTGTGTGTGCATGTCTATACTCCTACCTGTGTGTTGCGGTTGTCTCCGTTGAGCACCGTGGGGTATCCTTTAACCAGTCTGTGGACGAACGCCACCAGTCTGGCTGTCTGGCTGCTGGAGAGGGGGTCCCACACCTGGTCAGCCAGCACTGCGCGCGCACACACACACACACACACACACACACTTGAGATGTATATACAGGCAGTTGCCTCGGACCACTGAAATACTGTAGAACTATACACTTCTGATCCTTGATCTTCTGCTGTATTTTCTATATGCACTATTTCTGCGTCGCTGTGGCTAAAAGCATCGCTAAAATGGGAAATTTGATTCAATAATAACCAATCCCCTTCATGCAGGTATGCATATTCCCATGTGGGTTTGTATGAGAGCGAGTGAGAGTGAATGTATGTGTGTGTGTGTGTGTGTGTGAGAGAGACACTGACCTGCCAGCTTGGGCAGTATGACCCTCTCCACGATGGCGGGCAGTAGCCCCACGTCCAGATCAGCCTTCTGGGAGCTGCTCTGCTCCTCACAGCCGTAGAACAGCAGCGACTCGAACCACAGCATGTACTCAAAGTTGGCACACTCCGCCTGGAGGGAGAAAGGAGAGGCATTCAAGGTTTGTACTCTGCGCTAGTTTGAACAGTTGGAAGACTGGACTCGCTACCAACACTTCCACACACACTCCCACCCACCCACAAAGCCAGGGGCCCAACTACCCAGTGTCAGAGGGGTAAATGCAGCAACAATTCCCCCCCCCCCCTCCCAAAAAAAATACAAAGTATGTGTGCCGGACATCATCATGTATGGGCTTTTAAATAATAAATGTTTATTTTAAAGTGTATCAGCCACTGTAGGCCTACCATCATTATATGGTATATACAATCAGTCTCGACATTAACGGTTGCCTGGTTGTCCTTGGCAACCAAATTGTGATAAGTGGCAACCTAATCATCACCCCTGGTTGCCCCTGTGGTTTCTCTTACTTTATTTTCATTACAATAAATAAATCATGGCATTCGAGCATATCCTTTGCGGATGTTTAAATTTGCGTTCTGATTTGTTTACTACGTCAGACATAGGCTAATTGTTATATTTCCCACATGCGCAGCATTTTGATACAGAAATGCATTTTTCATTCACAATGGCAAGATTAGCCTATAACAAAACATGTTAAATTTCAATTTTGCATTAGAACTAATCAGACTTCATCTGTAAGCAACCCCACTTTAGCTGCTAGTATTAGCAACTCACTAGCTAGTCTGAGAACAGTCTGTTAACATGAATATTTGCAAGCCTCCAAGTTTAGTAGCAAATCTATGCATGATTCCATGGTACACCAGAGTTATTGCATTAGTTATGTTTTCCAGATTCTTGTCATGTATTGTACATGCTACCTTATATTTTCCAGTTTTCAGCTCAGCAACCTCGGTTTTGCATATTCTAAACTAGCCGTAAACTGCCCATTTGGCTGCTACATTCCCAGTGTTGTTAGCAAACGCTAGACAGTCTGTTAACATGAATATTTGCAAGCCTCCAGGCACAGACGTCACACTTTAAATCCCTAACCCTACCTTTCAGCACCATCCACTTATTTAACTGCTGTCGCATCCCTTGACATGCCATCTCCTGTTCCCTCTTTCTTTCCTCCCCCCCCCCCCCCCCCCCCCGAGAGCTTTTTTGCTTTATCCATCTCTTTCCATAGACGATAACTCAATACTCGTACCTGCTCGCCCAGTGCTCACGTTAGTCCTCTAAAATGTTTTACATTGAGGAAATGCATAAACGCACAACAGCAGCTAGATACAGAAAATA
>CM042858.1:4570364-4597140 GCA_023658055.1 Thaleichthys pacificus
ATACCCCAAAGTAATTGGGTGTGCTTTGCCTTCGGCAAGGGCACAACCTTTGTTCTCTCACATATATCTTATTATTGGGTGTGCTTTGCCTTCGGCAAGGGCACAACCTTTGTTCTCTCACATATATCTTATTGGGTGTGCTTTGCCTTCGGCAAGGGCACAACCTTTGTTCTCTCACATATATCTTATTATTATTATTTTCCCACCCCTAAAACTCAGTCAATATTTGGCCTACATAGACAACCTAGGTGTCAAATGTTTTGTCTTGGTCTCGATTGCGTTGCTTCTATTGGGATTTACGTTCCGTTGCACAGTTTAGGAGGTTACAAAGTTTTTGTGGCAAAAAGTGTCTTCTGTCAACGAAGGGTAGCAGTTTTAGCCTACGTCACTACGTCAGCACACGTTAGCAACAACGCATGGATACAACATGATAGAGACGTTCTAGCACGCAAATTGGAGCTTGGATTATGAGTGAAAAATGCCAACCCCCAAAATTACCAACCATTGGGTTTTGTTGAGAAAGCAATTTCGAGTGGAACTGCCATCTCGGATTTTTTATTTAGGTTGTGAAAGTCTTTGTAATTTGAGCGAGTGCGGGTCGCCCGTGAGACTGCCTAGGCGGCAGCCATGCAAGCGTCATAGTAGTTTAGCTAGTATTTTCGTATTTTTATAGTTCGGTCAATTCTACACCACAAAACAGAAGGAGGGCAATGTTATGACGATATGACTATTGTGAAGACAGCCAGATGGTGAGATTTTAATGTAGGTTGCTGTAAAAACTTTGATTGGTTTGCTACGTGAGAGCCCCGTCAGCCTCCGTTGACGATTGCGTCAGCTGTTGTCGATCTTTGATGAGTATTTTCTTAATTTCGTACCAGGGTCAATTCTACATCAAAAATCAGAAGGAGGGCAGTGTTATAAAGATATGGCGATTGCGAAGACAGCCAGCGCGTCAGCATATTTTTGTGATTTGTGTAAAACTTGGAATTTGAGTCCACGGCTTGTTTTGACGTTAGCCTCAGTCAGACTCGGCTCACCCACTGGCAGTGTGTACAGTAGTACTGTCTTCAATGCCACAGCTAAACTTTATGTCAAAAGAAACGTTCTCATTTCCGGCGCTTTCAAACAATCAGTGAAAATGTGGAGCAACAGCAGCTAGCTTGCCTCTAGCAAACTTATTTTGAATTAGCCATTTCCCCCTACATTAATGTCAAACTTATTTACGTTTTGGGGGGGATATTTTCAGTTAGCAGACGGTACTGTTTGAATCGCGATTCCATACTGCCAGTGACAACGTTGTTACAGTAGCTTGTTTCAAAGGGGGTTTGCAGCTGTTTCAAAGGGTGTTCTTAATGAAATATGCAATATGAGTAGGCTAAATGCTTGAAAATATCACTAGAAGGGAAAAACTTACAACCGACGCAAGCACGCACACCCTACAATTTCCCCAGAAATTGTACCCTCTCTAGTTGGGTGTGCTTTGCCTTCGGCAAGGGCACAACCTTTGTTCTCTCACATATATCTTCTTCTTCTTCTTCTTCTTCTTCTTCTTCTTCTTATTTTCCCACCCCTAAAACTCAGTCAATATTTGGCCTACATAGACAACCTAGGTGTCAAACGTTTCGTCTTGGTCTCGATTGCGTTGCTTCTATTGGGATTTACGTTCCGTTGCACAGTTTAGGAGGTTACAAAGTTTTTGTGGCAAAAAGTGTCTTCTGTCAACGAAGGGTAGCAGTGCTAGCCTACGTCACTACGTCAGCACACGTTAACAACGACGCATGGATACAACGTGATAGAGACGTTCTAGCACGCAAATTAGACCTTGGATTATGAGTGAAAAATGCCAACCCCCCAAATTACCAACCATTGGGTTTTGTTGAGAAAGCAATTTCGAGTGGAACTGCCATCTCGGATTTTTTATTTAGGTTGTGAAAGTCTTTGTAATTTGAGCGAGTGCGGGTCGCCCGTGAGACTGCCTAGGCGGCAGCCATGCAAGCGTCATAGTAGTTTAGTATTTTCGTCTTTTTATAGTTCGGTCAATTCTACACCACAAAACAGAAGGAGGGCAATGTTATGACGATATGACTATTGTGAAGACAGCCAGATGGTGAGATTTTAATGTAGGTTGCTGTAAAAACTTTGATTGGTTTGCTACGTGAGAGCCCCGTCAGCCTCCGTTGACGATTGCGTCAGCTGTTGTCGATCTTTGATGAGTATTTTCTTAATTTCGTACCAGGGTCAATTCTACATCAAAAATCAGAAGGAGGGCAGTGTTAGAAAGATATGGCGATTGCGAAGACAGCCAGCGCGTCAGCATATTTTTGTGATTTGTGTAAAACTTGGAATTTGAGTGACACCACGGCTTGTTTTGACGTTAGCCTCAGTCAGACTCGGCTCACCCACTGGCAGTGTGTAGTACTGTCTTCAATGCCACAGCTAAACTTTATGTCAAAAGAAACGTTCTCATTTCCGGCGCTTTCAAACAATCAGTGAAATGTGGAGCAACAGCAGCTAGCTTGCCTCTAGCAAACTTATTTTGAATTAGCCATTTCCCCCTACATTAATGTCAAACTTATTTACGTTTTGGGGGGCATATTTTCAGTTAGCAGACGGTACTGTTTGAATCGCGATTCCATACTGCCAGTGACAACGTTGTTACAGTAGCTTGTTTCAAAGGGGGTTTTGCAGCTGTTTCAAAGGGTGTTCTTAATGAAATATGCAATATGAGTAGGCTAAATGCTTGAAAATATCACTAGAAGGGAAAAACTTACAACCGACGCAAGCGAGCACACCCTACAATTTCCCCAGAAATTGTACCCTCTCTAGTTATTATTATTATTTTTATTATTCTTTTCCCACCCCTAAAACTCAGTCAATATTTGGCCTACATAGACAACCTAGGTGTCAAAAGTTTCGTCTTGGTCTCGATTGCGTTGCTTCTATTGGGATTTACGTTCCGTTGCACGGTTTAGGCTGAGCTCAAGTTTTTGGGGCGAAAAGTGTCTTCTGTCAACGAAGGGTAGCAGTGCTAGCCTACGTCACTACGTCAGCACACGTTAGCAACGACGCATGGATACAACGTGATAGAGACGTTCTAGCACGCAAATTGGAGCTTGGATTACGAGTGAAAAATGCCAACCCCCAAAATTACCAACCATTGGGTTTTGTTGAGAAAGCAATTTCGAGTGGAACTGCCATCTCGGATTTTTTATTTAGGTTGTGAAAGTCTTTGTAATTTGAGCGAGTGCGGGTCGCCCGTGAGACTGCCTAGGCGGCAGCCATGCAAGCGTCATAGTAGTTTAGTATTTTCGTATTTTTATAGTTCGGTCAATTCTACACCACAAAACAGAAGGAGGGCAATGTTATGACGATATGACTATTGTGAAGACAGCCAGATGGTGAGATTTTAATGTAGGTTGCTGTAAAAACTTTGATTGGTTTGCTACGTGAGAGCCCCGTCAGCCTCCGTTGACGATTGCGTCAGCTGTTGTCGATCTTTGATGAGTATTTTCTTAATTTCGTACCAGGGTCAATTCTACATCAAAAATCAGAAGGAGGGCAGTGTTATAAAGATATGGCGATTGCGTAGACAGCCAGCGCGTCAGCATATTTTTGTGATTTGTGTAAAACTTGGAATTTGAGTGACACCACGGCTTGTTTTGACGTTAGCCTCAGTCAGACTCGGCTCACCCACTGGCAGTGTGTACAGTAGTACTGTCTTCAATGCCACAGCTAAACTTTGTCAAAAGAAACGTTCTCATTTCCGGCGCTTTCAAACAATCAGTGAAATGTGGAGCAACAGCAGCTAGCTTGCCTCTAGCAAACTTATTTTGAATTAGCCATTTCCCCCTACATTAATGTCAAACTTATTTACGTTTTGGGGGGCATATTTTCAGTTAGCAGACGGTACTGTTTGAATCGCGATTCCATACTGCCAGTGACAACGTTGTTACAGTAGCTTGTTTAGGGAGGACAAACCCGTTTGAGCGTTTTTCCTGAAATACGTTTTAATAGTTATTCCTGGGGAAATTATGGAATTAAATTACATATTAACTATACTGAAATACGTGTGCACAATAATATCAACAATATTTGCTAAATTTAGACGTTTTTAAAGGTTTTTAATTTTACCTCGAAGCAACTTCCGTTAATCAGCAGTTTGTGAAAAAGAGGCTAGTTTCACGACAGTGATTTTGGATGTAGCCTACTTTAACATGTTGGCTGATTAGCCGTTACGAGTGAGATATATTTACAGTTACATTAACAAACCTCTTGTTTGTAAAATATGTAGTCTTAAATACGATGGGAACACATCACATAAACAATTCTAAAACGCCCGACACGCCAAATGTTGTCATTTTTTGTCAAGCGTCCCTGAAGCTCAAATTCCGAGTCGGAGTTCCATTAGGCTTTTCATTGCAGTGAATGGGTGCGGGCACTCATCGGGCATAAACTCAAATATCTCAGAAGTCCCAACTGGAAAATGTTAGCGGTTTAACAGTCCTGTAGAGGACATTTTCCTGAACAGATTGACATCAAGTTAAGGATGTGGCATTGAAGTTCAGGTTAGTAGCCAAGGGTGTAAAGACCACTCGGCTAATTACAGACGTCTTAAACTGTTAAAACCCTAGTGCCACATACGGGACGGTATTCACACAGGCATTGGCTCTAATTTGAGTGATAGTTTGTTTCATCAATTGAAAAACTGATCTGGGACTTTTGACTAAAGTAGTGTGGTCGCTTCCTAAACAACTATGGAATTCTACGTTTGACTATTAAGTGTGCCGTTTGCGCCCCTCCCCCCACCTGTCACAGGGCCAGGCTGCTGCTGTAACTTGCTAGCCAACCTTAACTGAGGGGACTGTTTGAACGCGTTGGAATTAAAAAATGTTTATCTATATGTATATTTGAGACCACACATTCGTAGATGTACGTTTCCACTATATGTTAACGGATTTTAAGGTCGATCGGATTAAATGAGCGAAAACAAGGCACATCTGTCCATATTTTGTTAGTGAAGCAGGGAGAGGTAACTAGCTGGATAGAGCGATGGGGAGTTTGTTAGCACTCAAAATGTAGCTCTAAAACAGGGGCACTCCTCGGACATAAGCTCGATTATAAAAAAAAACCCCAGCTGGGAAATGTTAGCGGTTTTCACAGTCTTGTAGAGGAGACCTTCATGAACAGAATGACATAAAATTGAGGCTGTGGCATTGAAGTTCAGGTTAGTAGCCAATGGATCAAAGTACTCACAGCCCATTACAGACCTCTTAAAATGGGAAAACCTCTGTGCCACATACGGGATGGTATTCGCACAGGGATTGGCTCCAATTTGAGTGACAGGTTGATTCACCAATTGAAAAACTCATCTGGGAATTTTGATTTTTGTAAGGGGAGTGCCGAGATTTTACTGTCGCCGTTTGGCTTCTTAAACAGCAGTAGAATTCAAAGTTTCTCTAAACCGCGTCGCGTACAGCATAACAGTGAGCTACACTGGCTTAAAACTACAGGTATATAATGATAATTGTACCCATGAATTGTTTACTAGTAATATAATATCATAATAAATCATAAAACGTTCATTGATATGTGAGCCAGGTTTATTATTTTAACGATTGAAAACGGATGCATCACAGACCGCTGTCGTATATGTCGTCCAACAGAGGCTAATTATGCTAACGTCTCAGTCAACAAGCGAAAATTGACTACTGTTTTCGAAAGTAAATGTACTAGTAATATCAGCGTACATCGTATTGTACATTAAATCTCACAAGTGTGTTTTTTATGACAATGTTAAATGAGCAATAAGTTCAGTTTAGCATTTGTTGACGCTTGGAACTCTCCGTTGTGATTACATTGAGAGCAGAACGTTTGTCCTCCCGGGGTTTGCAGCTGTTTCAAAGGGTGTTCTTAATGAAATATGCAATATGAGTAGGCTAAATGCTTGAAAATATCACTAGAAGGGAAAAACTTACAACCGACGCAAGCAGGCACACCCTACAATTTCCCCAGAAATTGTACCCTCTCTAGTTTATTATATTTTGTAATTTATTATTTCTTACCATCGCTTTGGCGCCCCCATGGTGCTGCGCCCGTGTGCCGCATATAGCGCACACCCACTTTTTTGCGCCACTGCACACAGCCCTAACCCCACACACACTCCCCCGCCACCCCACCCACTAGCCAACACAAACACACTCCACCCCCATACGCCACATAGATACATATACACAAACACACCATCACCACCCACACCTACCTGGAGGGGGTTCCAGGTGATGAGCTGTAGCCTGACCAGGGGGTTGAAGAGCTTGGGCAGACATAGGGCGATGTAGGCCTCCCGGTAGCAGGCCTGGTAGTCCCTCCTCCAGGCCTCGAAGCGGCTCTTGATGCAGTCCAGGGAGTGGAACTCCTCCACCGCGTCCTCAAACACCTTCCTGCTCTCCCGCACGATACGATCTGGAGGACACCAGCGTTTTAGGGTCTGGGCCCCACGGCGTAAGACGTGTGTGTGCGTGCGTGTGTGGGGTGGGGGGGGGGGGGGGGGGGGAGTAGTTTTCAGCAGCGCGTGTGTGGTCTCAGATGTGGGAGTGTAGTTTCAGGTATGTGTGTGTAGCGTGTGTGTAGCACGCATGTTTAGTTTCAGATGTGTGTATAGTTTCAGGTGTGTGTGTGTAGCGCATGTGTGTAGTTTCAGATGCAAGTATAGTTTCAGGTGTGTGTGTGCGCGCACCTCTCTCCAGGTCAAAGGCGGTGATGTCGGTGGAGGTCTCCTCGTCGTCGGAGGACAGCCCCTCCCTGTGCTCCGCCCTCTTCCCGTTCTGCTCCCGCGCCTGGCGCCGCCGCGTCCTGCCCCGCCCACCACACACACACGTCAGCCAATCACACGACAGATGGTGCGTCAAAGAATGAGATAACAGCCGCGGTGTAAAGCGCCTGGTAAACACTGTGGCATCTCTCCTCGGAACAAATCGACTGGACCGGCTTGACCAATCAGATCACGAGGAGGTAGAGAAGTCTACTGGTCACCTCGGTGCTGGTGGTCACACAACAACAACAGAGGACGACCACAACGCACGAGCGTTAACGGACGAGGAGCGCCGTACCGTCTCGCCTCCCTCTCGGCGATCCTCCTCTGGCGAGCGTGCTCCTGCAGGGCCGTGCGCTCGCGGCTGAACGCCTCCAGGTTGGGCGCCATCATGGCCTTGCCTGGAAGAGACAGGGGCCATGTGAGTGGGGCCCGCCCCTGGGTGGAGTCAAAAGCCCCCCGCCCCACCCCCCTCCCAACCCCCCCCCTCCCCTCTCCCTCTCCCTCTCCCTCCCTCCCTCCCTCCCCCGCCCTCCCCACAACCTATCAGACTACACTAAACACACGCACACCTGACTGGAATACATGTTTCTGGAACTTTCCGCTTGAAGAAAAAAAAGATAATCATTGACATTGTGAACAGGAATTTGAACATCGCAGGGGGTCGCTATGTGCATGGGAAGCTTGGCATTTGAAACCCCAGCTGAGCGTCCACAGTACACTAACACACGCTGTTCACGCTCCTCTGCAGGATAACCACTCACCTGTCATCTGCACGCTATCATATAACCAGTCAAAACATTCAGTTTGACTGAGGGGCTGTCAGTGTGATTTTTGACAGCGCCGAGTTCAGTCAGAGACTTTTTATGAGGGGCTTTTACGCATCTCACGGACATACTCCCCACACGCACACACAGAGATGTGTATGAGCACATGTGGAGCACAACTGATGTACTGGTCTTCAATAACACATCTTCGCTCTCACACACACACACATACACACACGCAAGCGCAGGCACGCACAGGCCTTCTCATCCACACATTCAAACTCACAGGGAGACAGAGCAACATCACAAGGACAGTGAACAAAGGTCAATAGCAAGTGTGCAGTTGCACACGTCTCCCCACACACACACAGTACACACGCGCCCACACAGAGAACCAACGAGGCCGTTCAAATAAATAATAAAAACCTTCAAGATGGACTGACTTGAAAGGCTTGCAAACTCCGCCGATTCATCTTTTATATCATCTTGTCTTCTCTGGACGAGTCGCGCCGCCCGTTGCCTTAGTAACTGGTGCATGTCAGCCTCCAGCTCCAGGACGGCAGACACCTGAAAGATATGATACCTTCTGTGACCTCTGACCCTGAAAGGGGCGGGAAACCGCGTCACGGGGACATCTGATTGGTGGAGGGGCCGGCGAGCAAGTGAGGCAAGGCTCTGATAATAGGATAATAATAACATGGAAAACGTAGCACAAAATTTAAGATCTAACGTTTTCCAATTCCAATTTTCCAACGTTTATCATCATGTCTGAACAAGACATGCTATTGTGTGCAGTGTGGCTGTGCTGTGTCACATTGCTCCAAGACCCTCCCCACACACCAAAGAGACTCCATTGACCATAATGCATCACTCCTAAGAGTCCAGCTGTTGGGGAGTAAGGTGGAAGTTAGCAAGAGAGCTGACATCGAGTTTGTCAACTCAAGTGAGGCCATCAACTGGCGTCAGACTCTCTCTTCTTACTGTATTCAAATTAGAGCTGCTAAAAAAAATACTACAATCATGGCGGGATGTTAGGATTGCAACCATGGTTCAGATGCCAAGTGAGACAGACATCCTTTTTATGAAGGCATGCGTTTTCAGTAATTAACCTATTAAATGACAATGCCGTTTTGGAAAGATCAACAGACAAGTCCAAAGAATCAAATATTTCGGAACAAATACAGGCCAAAGCCTTAATGCAGTGTGTCCTTTAAAGCAACAAAATCTTACTAAGGAGTACAATATTAAATTCCAGGAGCCATTAATTTTTCACTATTTTAAAGTCACCGTATTCAAAAGGTTCTAATTCTGGACATTAAGGCTCAGCATTTAAAAAGCAAAAGCTAACAGGTACAACACATACAAATTGGGGGCAGCAGATCATTTCTCCCTTACCTTTTCACCGAAACACTCAAGCAAGTCTCCAACATACCCTCGCATCTCTTGCAAGAATTTATATTGATCTGCGTTGTCATTGGCCGAGCCTTCCAGGCATCGGATGGCGCTCTGGGAGGCGGCCAGCTCGTCCTGGATCTGCTCATAGCGTTTGTCGTTGGCTTCGTGGCCGGCGCGCATCTGGCCCAGCCTGGACACGGACGGACAGACACACAGGACAGCAGTCTGAGGGGCTGGACAGAGGTTCACACGCTGGCTGGCAGAGGATAGCCTTAGTGGCTAGCTCGATATCAGGGTTGCTAGCTTTAGTGGCTAGCTTGACATCAGGGCAGATAGCCTTAGTGGCTATTGGCTAGCTTGACATCAGGGCGGTAAGCCTTCGTGGCTAGCTTGACGTCAGGGTGGCTAGCGTAAGTTGCGAGCTTGACGTCAGGTGGCTAGCCTTAGTGGCTACTGGCTAGCATGACATAAGGGCGGATAGCCTTGATGGCTAGCTTGACGTCAGGGTGGGTAGCCTTAGTGGCTTGCTTAACATCAGGGCAGATCAGCTTGACATCAGGTTGTCTAGCCTTAGCATGCTACCGACACTTAAGGAGCTCAGTGTGAAAATAATGTAATCCTGGAGTACCGAAGGTACTTATGGTGATGTAAACAAGGTTTAGAAGTAGCAAAGTACTGCATAATGCAGTCCCCCCCCCCACCCCCAATTCTTCACCCACAGCATCAAACCAAGTCTCCCCCAGACTCCTGGAACTTGAAGAGGACTGAACGAGAGCGTGACAAGGGGGGACAAGCAGGCTGGGTGAGGTTGAACCTACCTGTCTCGCAGTCGTTTCTTTACCAGATCAGTGGAGACGGGGGCGAGGTCTGCGCTGGGGCCGCTGTAGGGCTGCACGGGGCCGTCGGGTCGCCCCGCGGGCTTGCTGTCCGCCTGCTGGGCCAAGCTGGGGTAGGTGTAGGGCGTGCTGTAGGACGAGCTGTAGGGCTGGCTCTCGTAGCTGCTCTGGTAGTACATGCTGCTGTGGTCCTCCGCTTGACAGCTCTGCACCTGGCACAGCAACGACAAGGTTAGATAGCCCGGCCACTGAGTGATGTGTGTGTGTGTGTTCGTGTTTGTGTGTGTACACGTGTACATACCCCTACCTGGGGAATGCTGATGCCCTTCCGGATCTGCTCCTGCTCCCAGCGGCTCAGCTCCTCGTCGTGACCCTGGTCCAGGGCCTCGTCATCACTGCCCTCGATGCCTACGGGGGAGACACCAAAGAGACTCCGTTTCCCACAATGCCACGTCTGATAGTCCCAAAAAGTCTAGGCGCTAGAAGACCGACCGTGCCAATAGGAGTTCTTCCGACGAAAACAATCCACATGTCCTCCTACCGCAGGGGTGGCTAACCAGTCAAGCATAAAGAGCCCCCCCAAAAAAACGCACCATAGCAAAGAGCCACACATGCACGCCCACACTACAACAGCGGCTTACAGATCTAATGACAGTCATAATACAAAGCATAACAGTTTTTATACGACCGCACAGGGCCTTGCGCCTGCCTGGTTTGCAATTGCAAGTTTTTTTTTTATTACTTTCAATATTTTTGTATTCCTTTTCTTGACTCGATGTGCTCTAAAATGAAATTCCCGTTTGTCAAAAAATCTAATGTATTTGTCAGCACGTCTTGCAGAAATTGTGTGGCTCCGCGCACGCTCAGGATAATAGCTGTCGGAATTATGGACAGTCCCCGTGCGGGTTGAAAGTGATTCTTGCGCGTGCATCACGTGTATGTCAATAAGCAGGGCCTCGCACCCCCCCCTGCGACAGCTCTGTGTGGTTTGTTTAAGTTTTAAACAACGATGTGATACGCGACACGAAATGCGAAAGGGTCCATATATATATATATATATATATATATATATACACACAGTATATATTTTTTGTATTCCTTTTATTCCCCCAGCCGCTCAGTAAGAGCCTCACAGGAGCAGGCAAAGAGCCGCATGCGGCTCGCGAGCCGCAGGTTCGCCACCCCTGTCCTACCGCCTACTCGAACCCGCTGCCATGCACAAGTCGTCTCTCCCGCTCTCCACCCACCTATCTCCTCTGCTATCTTCTGCCTCTGGCTTTTGCTGCGCACGCCGCTGAAGCTGATCCTCTTCTCGTCTTCGTCCTCGTCGTCGCTGCCGTCCTGCTCCTCCTCCTCGCGGACCAGCCGCTTCTTGGGCGCCTCGGTCTCCACCAGCGGCGCGTCGCCGCCCAGCTCCCTCGCCATCTGGCGCCGCTTGCGGGCCGCGTGGATGAATGCCGCGTCCGGGATCTCGCCTGGGTGGGGGGGGGTGGGGGTGATGGGAGACTGTGTTACTGCGGGCCATTGCCTGACTACTTCTTATGATGAGCCAAAACCTTTGTGGGTGGACTGAGGGGAGAGAAGGGGTTCTGTGTTTGTGTGTCCCCACCTGGGCGGAGTGTGCTCAAGGAGGAGAGGGCATTGGAGAAGTTCCCCGAGTTGCTGTTGCTCTTGGAGGCCTGGCCCTGGTTCTTCTGCTCCTCCTCCTGCTCCTCAGTGCTGTCCACCTCCATCTCCTCCTCCCCCTGCTCACTGCCTGCTCCACTGTTAGGCTCCTCCTTAATCGCTGCCATAGGCTGGCCAGACCCATCTTCAAAGAGAGGGGAGAAGAGGCAATCTTTTAGTTTTAATAACTTGGGTCCCAACCAAACAGTTATTACACCAAAAAACAGCACTTTGTTTAAGTCGTAAATAGAAAATATATGAACCGGTAGCTACGTTTAGCTCATGTATGGCAGAGACTTGCTTCACTCAGGGACAGAGCATCGTTTTCAGGGACAGAGCATCGTTTCACCTACCTGTGTTTGGTTCTTGTTTGACATAGCCCGTTTTCTCCAGGTCTTCTTTATACTCTTTCTTCAACTGCTTGACAATCTTCTTGCTGTAGTTGGATTTCTTCACCCTAAACACCTCCGTGCCCTCTGTATCTCAGAAAGCGATAGATTCGTGATTAGGTGAACCTCGCGGACTGCAAGCTAACAAGTCTTTCTAGCAAGGCGACTAACCACATCACACTAGCACACAGCCAATATTTAAGCAAACATTGGTCAGACAGCCAACAGTCCAAATAAACACATCTCAAAAACATTTTAGTCTAAGGCTACGTACTTAGTGCACACCTGTTTGCGAGCCAAATAGCGTGCTAATTGCTAGCTAAGCTAGTGTAATTAGCTAGGTTAGTGTTAGCCTACCTTCATCATCATCGAAGCTCAGTAAACTGCCCTTCGAGGGGCCCCCTTGTGCATCCCTATTTTTCTTTTCCTTCTTGACAGCCTTAAGGGCGTTTGACTGGAATCCGTTGCCGTGATGGTAGTCCACGTTTCGGGCTCCGACGGCTATGTCAATGTTGTCAAACTCCGGAGCGTCCACGGCTGCTGCGCCAGCAGCAGGCCCGCATGTTTGTGGCGCTAGCTGCTGTGGAAGTGGGGATTGCTGAATGTCTTCCTTTTCGTCTTCGTCGGACTCGTTCCTTCGCCTCAGATTGACTCTTTTTGCTTTTTTAAACATTCTGCTTTTGGGATTTGTACAAGTATTAGGTTTACTTGCAAGAAATGCATAAAGACAGTCTAGCGAAGCGCGCAAAATTGATACCGCTGTAGAGAGAAGCCATTTTCTGTCAAACTTCTTCGCTGGGTTCTATCCTTTCTCGCCTGCAACACAAGTGCGTCTTATAACTTTGCTGTCCTCTACAGGTGTGGATGTATCCCGACAGGACACGTAGCCTACTTGTTTAGCATCGCATCACAATCCATTCAGAATTAAATGTATACAAATGATAAATAGCCCAAGATACAAATGAAAACAATGATTCAATGAGAACCTTTAGCTTTATAAATCAGAATAGCCTACTTCTAGTTTAATTATAGCGGCCATACAGGATGATAAAAAACGAGAACAGAGGTAAGATAATTGATTTATTGTTGTCATAACACTTATTTATTGACACTGAATGCTAACTCATGCTACCAAATAACCAGTCACCAGTCACATTCCGTAGTACCATCCCCAAAAAACTATAATAACTATAGAACAGAGGGTGAATGACATGGATAACATACACAGTATCAACTGACTGCACTGACTTTGTTCAGTGTTCTACACATGGGCTAAGCTACAGCAAAGGCCTACTTCTATGTAGTGAGTCTTTCAAAAATTGGTTTTGAAGGCACTGCTCATTCGAAAACCTGGAAGACATGATGTTTCATTGACGATATGACCCTTTGCATCCTCATAAAGGAACATGGTCACACCTGGGGACACACCAGGGACACATCCAGTAGCCAGAAGCCTCCTTCCACTTCTTAGTGACCGTAATCTATATCTTCATTGACCAGAACCAGAGCTGTACGGCATGGAATGTAGATCTGATGGAGAGAGAGAACGGGAGAAAGAGATGGAGAGAGAGGGAGGGAGAGAGTGAGAGAGATAATGAGATAGAGAGAGAGAGAGAGAGAGAGGGACAGATGGGGAGTGGGGGTGTAAATATATATTTTCAACCATATTGTAGCTTGGAGCATATGCACATGTAAAAAGCGTCAACAGAAATATACAGACACTGTTTTGCTTCTTTCTGTGGAACAATTTTAGCCTGTCGTGTGTGGAGTAGTATATATCCTTTACTGCGTTCACGAGAGGTTAAAACCTAAGCGGTCCTTAGGCAGCCCTGACAAATCACTGCGATTAAGAAGTAATTCCAAAACACACACACACACACAAACAAACACAAAAGCACTGAGGTAAAAACATCTCTTAAGGGAGAGGTAGAGCAAATATAATTTCCAAGCAGTCAGCAATCTCTTGGATTGAGACATTAATGTCAATATTGTCCATTAAAGTCCTGCTGACCCTTCGAACTGCACCACTCTATGAGTGTGTATGTGTGTGTGTGAAGGAATTTTGTGGGTGTGTGTGTTGTTATGGGCATGCATGAACATGTGAGAAGAAAGGGCCCATGAATAAATCAATAAATCAACGGTGGTCTATGGACTACACAAAAGGTGTGAAAAGAGAAGGCTGTTTCAATTAATTTGAATTCACCCTACAGCCACAAGAGGTCACTGTTGGGCCTCATGAACAGCTATTGCCAGTGACAATTCGGTGATGTAATGCACCAGCCCCACCTGCTTCAGGACTGTGGTGACTGGGATCCTATAAACAGTGTCAATGAGGGGAAACGAGATTTACTGAATGCATCCAGACCTTATACACGCAAGTAATAGTGTTACTGTTTGCTATTTCGAGCCTCATAAGCCTTGCCCATTAAAAGTCGGTTAGGGTATGTCTCTCATTACTAAGGAGGAGATCTCTCGACAGTATTAGAATGCTTACGGGGCTGAGAGAATATGAGATCCACCTTGACATAAAACAGATTGATTTCCAACTCTCTCTCTCTCTTGGAGTGATAAATGTGTGTGTTCTGCAGTGTGTGGATGCATTATTTTTTATAAACACTGAGAACAGTGCATACACACATATTATTGGCCCCTCAAGCACATATTCTTTGAAGCAACAGGGTCTGGGGCTTCAACTGAATCATCTTTAATTACTTCTCTCTCTGCCTCTCTCTGCCTCTCTCTGCCTCTCTCTGCCTCTCTCTGCCTCTCTCTGCCTCTCTCTGCCACTCACACTCACACTCACACTCACACACACCTTTTAAGGCCTGAACCAGAGAGACATACAGTATCATAATAGCTTCTATCTAGTAATTATGATCTATTTCTATCAGACATACATTAGATTACTTTACCGTAGAGATTCCTCAAATAAACAGGAGGATAGAACGATTACTGGACAATACAGATTACTCTAACAAACAGATTACTCGATCTATATCTATATATCCAGATATCCTGTAGATTACTCTAATAACCACATTACTTAACTTTACAGAGTAAAGTTACCCCCCCCCACACACACACACACACACACACACACACACACACACACACACACACACACACAGACCATGGACTCCATCTGTCAGTCACAAGAGAGAAATTCCAAAGCCCGCCTAACAGGCTGTGTTAAATACATAATGAGGGTCAGGGAACACCTCAGTGGTTGGGCTGTTTGAACACTCACTTGGATGCAAAACACACACACCATGGGTATAGAAGCCTGCACACACATGCACAAACCAAAACAAAGGGCATAAATCTCATACACACACACACACACACACGCGCAATTGATCAATTCTGCACCATCTCTCCTCGCTAAGGAAAAGTCTAATCCAAATTGCATGAGACACTTATTTCTACAGAAGAAAAAATAACAGCTGCTTTGATCACTGAGCTGTACTGTACTGTCTAACCCAGTCCCTCTCCCCCTCTCTTTCTCTCTCTTTTTCTCTCACTCCCACGGTCTTCGCTTTCTCTCTCTCTTTCCCTCCCTCTCCCCCAAACTTCCCCTTTTCTCTCTGTTCTTCCTGAGCCCTGCCCGTGCGTGTGCACGCCCCACATCACACGCAGGAGAACAAGGGCGAGAGAGAGAGAGAGAGACAGAGAGGCCGACGCCCAACTCTCACTGGGAGGAAAGTGGGCCCTAATTAGTACAGCAGTCACAATGTGGCTGTGTACTTGCGCGGGGTGTGTAAAGAATACGGGCAGACGACAATGTCGACACAGCGGCGCTACAGAAGCTCCCTCACTCCCACACTGACAGAGCCGGTTCCTATCCATGTTTGGCTTGTGTAGCATGTAGCTCCCATGGCCCAACAGCAAGCTGTTTTATTCCTGCTCAGTCTCAAGCGCTTGACTTCATCACGGGTATTATGCCCTACACATCGCATGGATGGAACGAAACAGCGGCAATGTTTATGAAAGGTACACGACTGGGAAAGCGTCATGGCTGGGAATGCAACACAATAAGTACAGTAAATAAATGCTATGAAATGTGTAGGCCTCTTGGCCTATTGTTTTTTCGTGTACAACAGTGTGCCTACAAATGACGTTCTTGGCTGTTGGGCAGACTTGCTACGGACACCAAACACGTCAAATGTCGCCACCTTTTTTTGTGTCAGGAGCACAAATGTACAAATTAACTTTAAGAGGACACTTTCAAAGCACTTACTTTCCTTCGCCAAACATTTCTGGGATTCTGAGTGCCTTTTTTTGAGGGGGGGGGGGGGGGTGTTGGGGGGGCATAGTCACACTGAGATTTTTTTCTGACGACAGACGGAGAAGCAACTCCATGTAGCGTTTCCTTTCTATGGACACTTTAAATTGTCCAATTCTGCTGACAGGGAGATGGAAATCGGGCTACCACACACACACACACACACACACACACACACACACACACGACCCAGGTAGTCGAGCATGTCCTCTATCCTGTCTTCCTCCGCTCTTCCACCTCGTTTTCTTTCTTCCCCTCCCTTCATCTCCCCCCCCCCTCTCTCTCTCGCTCTCCTGTCTAGGGGTGAGTGTGTTCCTCTGTGTTTTGTTTAAGAGCAGGGAATTGAAAAGAAGACACTGAGAGGAGAAGTCTAGAAAGTTCTCCCAAAGTACAGGCGTCAGCAACCTCCCCCCCCCCCCCCCCCCACCCCCTCTCCACTCTACACCCTTGCTCGGAGAAGCATCAAAGCTTCAACACTTGGACAGAATTCCCGAGCAGTTAGACACCCCGTCCAGACAAGAGAACTCAATCATCAACCAGCTTGCTTGCTTTTCTCGTCTCCCTCTCCTCTCTCCCTCCCTCCCTCTCTCCATATCTCTCTCTCTCGCCCATTTCTCTTTCTCCCCGTTTTCCCAGGTGTGTATTTATGCGGGTACACGTGCATATCATTTCAATTTGTACGAATTTTTTGGCTCTCCGCCCATTTCTTTATTCCCCTCTTTTTCTGCGTTCATTCACACATTCATACAACAATCCTGTAACCAAAGGACATCCCTGTTGTGGAATGAGGAACATAGTTGCAGAATCATCTGACTGAGCCAACCCCCAACGCTCCAACCCCCCCCCCCTCCCTCTACCCGCCCCCCCCCCCCCTACCTCTACCCGCCCCCCCAACCCCTCACCGCCCCCAACCGGAAAAGAAACTTTTACGGAAAGAATGAGAAATTGGCAATGCCACCTGGGCGTGATTCAAAAAATGAAAACCTGGGGGGGAAAAAAACCGACAAAGGTTTAAGCCCCACTTTGAAGCATCGGCGCGGTGAATAAATCATTGAGAATAAGACTCCTGATATCACTGCCTCTCCCACACCTGCGACCTTCCCCTTAATTATTCATCTGCTGTCACAATCAACCGCTTCTTTTCAGTGCGTGCGTGTGTTTTCGTGTGGGAGTGAGTAAGTGAGTGAGCGAGCGAGCGCCGTACCGGCTCTGCAGGGTAAATTCCAACCGTCATCTTCGGGCAGGCAGGCAGGCGCACACACACACACACAACAGACACACACACACGCTCCACGCACACCTGAAGAGGAGAGAATTTGCTCTAATGAACGACGCGAGCACTCTCCGGCGCCGCGGCGCGACTGACAGACGGAGGAGAGGAGGACAACCCCTTCCCTCTCATCCTCCCTCTCTCCGTCTCCCTCGCTCCTTTCAATCCCTCGCCGAACGCGTAATGGCAGTCGGATTAGTGGCGGACGTGTTAACTAAACTTCCAATTTGGAGAAGAGAGGGAGGGGTCCGAGAGTGCGGAAGAAAGAAGAGAGAGAGAGCGAGCGAGCGAGCGAGATGTTTGATGTGATAACAGAGGAGAAAATGAAAAGAGGAAATGCGGAATGTCAGAGAGATGAAAGAGAGGGAGATTCAAGAGGAAAAGTTCAACCATCAGCATATGCTTAGTATATACCGACAGCCAAGCTCCTGTTAGCTACTTGTACGGTACAACACGACAGGCCGACGGCAAGGGTCCGCACGCAAGCACCCACACACACACACACACACACACACACACAGCACTGATGTCAAACACAAACACACGTGCGCGGTCTGAATGAGTCACGTTGAAGGCAGACACACAGGCTCAAACCTGCTTCCCAAATCAACAGCTAAGGAACTCGTTAAACATAAATAACAAGCGGCAGAGAGAGAAAAAAAAAAGAACAGAACCAGATGGAACAGCACCAAAAAGGAATGAAAAAGGACGTTTTTTAGCCCTCCACCCCCACCTCAGCTCAAACTCTAGACAGATACTAATTTCTTCCATCCTGCAGCAGTGACTGATAACAGTCAGGGGGCTTCTACTGTAACCTCCCCCGAAGGGTGTATTGCGTGAGCGTGTGTGTGAGCGTGTGTGCGAGCGCGTGTGCGAGCCGTCTTCTGTGAGGTAATTACTTTCCGATGGTGGCAGTGCAATTGCAGCTTAGTCGGCGGGTGGGAGGGGGGGGGGGGGGGGGGGGGGGGGGGGGGGGGGGGGGAGGGGGGGGGGGGGGGGGGGAGGGGGGGAGCGGGAGGGGGGGGGGGGGGGGAGGTACAAGTGGGGGAGAGGGGGGGGGGGGAGGGCCAAGCACAATGAAGGGCAGAGAAACAGAGGATGGAGAGAGAAGGGATGAGGGATGGAGCGGGAGGGGGGCGCGATACGAGGTCACACAGGTGCGGGAGAGAAACGATTAATGAGCAGGCGCCGTCCGCTGATCAATCGGAGGAGTGGGACGAGAAACAGAGGAGGAGAGAGAGAGCCGGAGAGGGGGGTGGTGAGGGAGGCGAGGGACGGCCGTTCTAAATGCGGAGCGAGATGGAGCGATGGGAAGGGATGTGTGCAGGGAGGTAAGACAGGCCGCGAGTGCGGGTTCGAGTCTGTGTGTGACCGGGTGTGTGTGTGTGCGTTTGTGAGATCTAGAGAGACACAGAGAGAGAGAGAGACACACAGAGAGAGAGACGGAGAGACACAAGGAGAGAGACACACAAGAGAGACAGACCGGAAGAGAGACAAAGAAAAAGGGAGAGAGAGACAGACAGAGACACACACAGAGAAGACAGACAGGGAGACACAGAGACAGGGAGACACAAGGAGAGAAACAGACAGACAGGAAGAGAGACAGACAGGAAGAGAGACAGAGAGAGAAGGAGAGAGACAGACAAACAGACAGACAGACAGGAAGAGAGACAGACAGACAAGGAGAGAGACAGACAAGACAGACAGACAGGAAGAGAGACAAGGAGAGAGACAGAGACACAGAGAGAAAGACACAGAGAGACACAGGGAGACACAGAGCACAGAACACATGCCCTCACACTGACACAGGGAGCGTACCATCATGGAGTCGGGCTTGCCCTTGAAGGCCATAGACTCAGAGAATAACTCTGTGTTGATGTCTAGACGTCCGTGGCCTCCGTACTGCACCGCGTCAGAGTCCAGCTTGATCCGATATCTGGAGCAGGGTCAAGGGTCAACTCTACCAAGATTGTGCACTGTTCAAACGCTCCTTTCTTCCTTTCACCCCAATCATCCATTTTTCTTTGTTCTCTTATTCCGTTCTTCCTTCCTTCCATCCTTCTTTCCATCCCTCCTATCTCTCCTTCCTTCCTTCCCTCAAACATTCCTTCTTTCTCTTGCTCTCTTTTTTCTTTCTTTCTTTCTGTCTTTCCTTCTATCCTTCCTTCCTCCCTCAAACCCTAAGACTTTCCATCCATCCATCCATCTTCCATCCATCCATCCATCCACCTCCCTCCCTCCCTCCCTCCCTCCCTCCCTCCCTCCCTCCTTGGACAAAACTACTGATCTGATAGGATGCTTGTCAGTGACATGTCTCAGATAACAGAGGAATCCTGGTATTCCCCCATCCTGTTTAATGAGCTCTGAGAGAATGAATCAGGATTTGGGTTCAGGGGTGCTGAAAAACAGCCAAGAACACGAGAGAACAAGGAGAGATGAGATGAAACAGAAAAACAAACAAAGTGGTTCCGGGGTCTAACAGAGCGCCGCCCTGCAGGGTGAGACGTGCACTGCGGCTCCAGCAGAAGGCCTCACACCAGGGCCTCAATTTAATCACTGCCCAGCCTGAGGAGAGGCCAGGCAGGGAACAAAGTCGCCCTCCAGCCCTCCATCCTCTTCCCGCCGCCCGCTCCCTGTAGGTCGACCCGGGAGAGGTCACCCCCCCCCCCCCCCTGCTCTCTCTCTCTCTCCACATCGGTCCCAACCGTTTGAAGATGAGAGAAGCGATAGAGAGATGGCCGGGAGGAGGAGGAGTGGAGGAGAGATAGAGCCCCTGTTGTTCCCTTTGAGCCGTTAATCTTTGTGTTTCAGCCGGTCTCGTTCTCTCTCTCTTTCTCTCTGTAACTCGAATACATTTCCTCATTAAAAACATGGCTGGCGACAAAAGCCTTTGTGGGCTTCGGTGGTTGTACTTTTCGCCATCCTTGCACACTGTTTTCATCTCTTTACCTCTCTCTCTCTCTCTCTCTCTCTCTCTCGCTCTCTCATCTCTTCTCTCTCTCTCTCTCTCTCTCTCTCTCTCTCCCACCGCCAGCCTTGGAGAGGAAAAAACGATCTTTCATTGGCATTCGATAGGCTACCCCCAGCCGGTCTAGCCACCCAATCAGGGCACAGAGCTTGCCGGCTCCTATCCTGCACCTGTCACACTTCACGAAGCCGTTTAGAGCTCCGCTAGAGG
This sequence comes from Thaleichthys pacificus, assembly GCA_023658055.1. Lineage (NCBI taxonomy): Eukaryota > Metazoa > Chordata > Actinopteri > Osmeriformes > Osmeridae > Thaleichthys > Thaleichthys pacificus. Next base: position 4,590,955 of record CM042858.1, read on the forward strand.
TTACCCACTGCGGGTGTGTGTGTTTGTGTGTGTAGGTAGGTAGGGGGGTGGGGGTGGGGTTGAGGGAGCAGACCGAGGGGCAGCCACACAAGGGCAGAGATGGAGGGAGAGCCGGAGGAGAGGGAGAAGCGGTTTCTAAAAGAGGGCAGGGGGCTGAAGTGACAGAGAGTGCCGGAGGGGGGTCTGGGATTGTTGGAGGGCTGGGTGAGGATGGGGGGGGGGGGGGGGGGGGGTGTGTACTCGAAGGAGAAATGAGGTGAAGGAGAGTGCGGCGGTAGCAGGGGATCAATCAGGGGCCTCCTGAGGGTGGGTATCGACTGGTGCCTGTCTCCCGGGGCAACCCTGGCCAAAGTGCTTTCAGGCTATCCAATCGGTTCGATGGAGAAACGTGCCTGGCTCCAGCTCCTCACCTCTCATAGGTGTGTGTTGTGTGTGTGTGTGTGTCTGACTCTAGCAGGAGGGAGGAGGAGTTAATTTGGTAATCGATGAACATAAGGATGCGTGTGTGTGTGTCCAGCCCATTTGGGATAAACAAACACAATGGCCTAGCTGGTCATCTGCAACCATGATTAAACAAGTCTCATCAGCGACAGTAATCCACCACAGAGCCAGTAGAAATATCAAGAAATCAAATTGTTAAGATAGCACACGCACATTATACACGCAATAAACTATGTACATTTGGTGGATAATGTATATACGAGACTACATATAGGCTGCCTTAGCCTTAAGCCTTACACATATGTACTGAATATATAAAAATATCTATCATATATATATCATATTTATATCGACACACATGGGTGAAATTAAAATATTCCGCTCCTGTTTAATCATGTGGATCAAAGCAACTGGGGAGGAGGATGGGAAGCCAGGCACAGGGGGATTCCAACAGCAACACTGAATTAACCATCCATCCATGCTGCGTGTGTGTGTGTGTGCGCGAGCGCACGCGCGTGTGTGCTTGTATATGAAGAGAAAAGTGAGGGCAGAGGGGGAGATGGAGTGTGACAGTACTACATAAAGAGAAGGAAATGATTAAAGGGGGGAGAACAACAGAAAAGGAGCGCGAGAGAGAATAATGGATGGAAAGCGGGAGTTGGGCCGTGTTTGTTTTTCTCCTCGCCCCTCTCTCTCTCTCTCTCTGGTGTGTGTGTGTGTGTTTGTGGGGACGCATGCTGGAGGAAGTTTCCTCATTGTTAGCCCTGAGTAGGTTGTTGTTGTGTTAGCTAGAGACCTACACTGAGAAACAGAGATAAAGAGAGGAGCTAGGTTCGCCTTACTCCTAGAAAAACACAGACGAAGGCAAAAGGAATTACTGGGAGAGAGAGCGAGAAATCGAAGGGGAGAGAGTAAGAGAGAGAGAGAGAGAGAGAGAGAGAGAGAGAGAGAGAGAGAGGGGGGGGGGGGATGAAATGCAGGAGAAGCATATACAGGTACATTCTCCTCAGTGGATCTCCTCCACTCTCGGGGAGAATATTGTCTTGTTTGGTGGTTTTACCAGAAATCCGTCTCAAAGCTCCAATTTCACACTGATCCCCCCCCCCCCCCCCCTCTTCTCGTCTCCCTCTCTCGTTCTCCTGCTGTCTCTCTCTTCAGAGATAATAAGCCCAATATGGAAGTGAGCAGGTATAATATCCTCTTTTAGCAGATGAACCAGGTGAGACATGACGGTGGGAGGCACGCTGCCCTGCCACTGTGTGTGTGTGTGTGTGTGTGTGTGTGCGTGCGTGTGTCCTGTACAGTTTATGTGGCTGTGGAGGAATCCTGCTCTGCTCGCACTACTTTCTTACGAGCTGAACATTGATACACTTGAAACGTGATATACTGTATTTGAGGCACGAGTGTGTGTGTGACGTGTACAGTAGGTGTGTGTGCACGTGTGTGCGTGTACGTGTGTGTGTGTGTGTTTAGGAGATAAACTCGAGAGCATGAAAGCACAGTGAGTGTCGCAGGTCCGACATTTAAAGCACTTCCTTCTCAACTCATCAATCGTCCACACGCTGACACCACCAGCCCTGACAGACAACCAATAAGAGTGATCAATGGATGATTGACAGCTCCAACAGCACTAAAACCAGGGAGCTGACAGGCCCTCTCATCTAATAGGATCAGATGATCGTGTTTTCCCAGACACGTCCAATCAATCGCCGCTGTCTTGACCACTCTGCAGTCAAACCGTACGCGCTGTGGACTGGCGTAGCTCCTGAATTCGTCTTTTCGAACACACCGAATCTCGATATGTTCCAGCTCTTTCCATCGGCCGAAGGAAACATACAGCTCAGCCCCCTCCTAAACAAACCCAGCCCACACAGACACACACCAGCGCGCGTACAATCCGATACACCGCCCCGCCACACCGCCTGCAAAACCTTCAGAATCGACCACCTTCCAGGCTTAGCTTACCCTGCACGACCCCCCATCCACCCACCCCCAGCCCAGCCCAACACACGCACGCAGCCGATAGGCTCGGTCCATACGAAAGTGGCCTATCGCTGGCCTGAGGCCGCCTTCATCACGGTCGGGCTAACCCTAAGGCGAACCCCACCCGTCGAACCCATAACCTGGCCAAGAAACACACGACCGGTGGGAAACAGGAAACAAATTGCATTCCAGGTAGGTAGCGGCCGCTATGGAGAGAGACAATAGAGAGAGATGGAGGGAACGCCGAAAACAGGAAAAGGGAGAGACGGAGGGGGGGGGGGGGGTGAGGGGGGTGAGGGGGGAGGACAGAGCAGTGCGGAGACAGAAAAGGCCAAGCGCCGAAAAGCTTTTCCGTCCTGACAGCTTATTGATCCGTTCAGAGAAAGATGGAGCGAGAGAGAGAGAGAGACAGAGAAGGAGGGAGAGACCGCAACAGCAAGACAGAGAGACAGAAAAGACAGAGAGAGAGAGAGACAAAGAGAGGGAGAGAGAGTGAGAGCCAGAAAGAGGTAGAAAAAACTAGAGAGAGCCAGAGAGAGACAGAAAGAGACAGGAGGGAGAGAGAGAGCGAGAGGGAGGCATAGACTTGTCACCTCTCCTCTCTCTCTCTCTCTGAACTCCTGTCCTTCTTGCTTAAAACATTTAGCAGCAGGGCCAGAAAGTGCACGCGCGCGTGTTTACGTGTATGTGCAGAGGAACAGGGCTAAGCGCATGCCCACGTGTTTTGCATACCGTATCAAAGCCGCACACGACACGGGCTACAATTCAGAGTCCATTAAGCTTACTGTGCATCAGGCGTAAAACACACTCCATCCGCCGGGAACTGCGACACACAGACGCAACCCAGAGGCAGGGGAAAGACAGCCATTTAAATTCGATTACTCCTGTCGCCGGCCCCCCCTCGTCCCCCCAGACCCCCCCCCCCCCCCCCTCACTTCTGACAAATCCATTTTCCACCAAGACAAAGAAAAGCTTCTCTATCTTTCAATTAATCTAACCGCGGAATGATGGCGCGTCAGTATTTCTCTGTGTGTGTACAGTTGTGTGTGTGTGTGTGTTTGAGTGTGCGTGTGTCGGTGTTTGAGTGTGCGTGTCGGCGGCTGGGTGTGTGGGTTTGTTGTGACACATTGGGGGGGGGGGGGGAAAAGGGACCAAGAAATGGATGTAAAATTATAAACAATGCCCTTGTGATTGAGTGTGGGCGCGTGTCTGTGCGTGTAAGTGTGCGTGTGAGTGCGCGTGTGAGTGTTACACATTAGCACATTACGGTGTGCATCATCTCCCTCATCCATCTGCTTTAATTGGAGCATCATTGGAAACAAGAATATTTTCTCAGCCCCCCCCCCCCCCTTACACACACCACATTACATCTTAACCTACCCACGAATAACTAGCGCTTCATTTGCCTGCCATCGCCCCCCCCCCCCCCCCAAAACACACACACAACACCGACCTACCCTCAGTCCAGTTTATTTTTCCCAAAATAGAACCCACCCCCCAACCCCCCCCCCCCCCCCCCCCACACACACACACGCAGGCCCAGGGCCAATTAGGCGATGTTCTGGCATCGCTAGGAGCCTGTCAGGACTCCTCTCCCCCCTGCTGTCACTGCCATGGGGTGTCAAAGGAGAGAGGGGGTCCTTTAGCCCTGGCTGCTGGGACACACACACACATATATACATTCACATTATACACACCCACACACAAGTACGCAGACACCCATGCACCTACACACACGCACACTGGCAGGCACACACACACGCACGCCCCAGGGGAGATCGCACACAGCGAGGTTTTCTTTGCATAGTGAGTGTGTGTGTGTGTTTGTGGGTGTGCACCGCGCGCGCCTTAAAACATTACGAGACCCCTGGAATAATGTGGCAGAGTGTACATGACATCTCCTGTCAGTTTCGCTGCAAACACACACACACACAAAATGGACTTCTCTCTCCCGGAGAGTACCAGTATCGGCGATGGGGGGGGCAGGAGGGCAGGAGGGAGGGGGAGAAAGAGGGGATGATTAACGGAGGTGTGAAGGATACTTCCCCGGAGGTCCCACTGCGATGCGGTAGTTGGTGTAGCTGTGACAGGGGTGGAAGTTGAAGACGAACACCACGTTGGCCCGCTCAAAACGCTACCACCTTGTCCTTCTCATCCACCGTGGTCACCATAGCCTGGGGGCGAGAGACACAGGGAGGCAAGGAGGGAGGGGGAGAGTGGAGGGGCGGGGGGTGGGGCGGGAGGGTGGGGAGAGAGGGTGGGAGGGGAGGAGAGAGGAGGGAGAGGGGAGAGAGAGTAAGAGATGACGCAAGGGCAGGAGAAACCGAGACAGTTAGTAACTGCGTGGGCGTGTGTCAGAATCTCCCGGCGCACAATTCTCTGGCTGTGTAAGTGCCGCGCGTGTATGCAGGTGTTTGTGCGCGTGTGCGCAAATGCCTGTGCGCGTGTGCGCGCCCGCGGGTCTAAGCGTGCGCGTGTGTACGTGCGTGTCTACGCATGTGTGTAAGGCACGTGTGTGCATGTCTAAGCACTGTGTGTGTAAGCGTTAGCATGTGTGTGTGTTTGTCTGAGTGTGTGTGTGTGTCTCACAGGCGGGGCAGACAGCCAGCCGTGCCAGTCCTCCGTATGGTTCATGTCCCTGTCGAAGGCGTACAGCTGTCTGTAGCGCAGGTGCTCCACGTCCAGCAGGTCATACTGGCGCCGGGCGTACATGTAGCTCTCCTGGTTCCCTTTCCGGGGAAGTCCAACCACTCGGGATGGCCAAAACTCATTACCTGTCCAGAGGGGACACACACACACACACACACACAGCACACAGACACACACTTCTTGAAAGGGTGCGTTGGAAAAGTCAAGAACACTTAAGGCCTGGATCCCTCAATATTACCAAGGTTGTGTGGTAAGTTCAAGTACACATACTCATATACACACAGACACAGACACACACACAGACACACACACAGCCTGGTCCTGTCTATCTGAGTCATTGGTGACTCAACATTTTTTTTATTCTTGCTCACTTCAAAGCCCTCGGGCTCAAAAGCTTGCTAGATCAGAACACAGAAAAAAAGACAGGAAGGTATATGACTGGGGGATAGGCTGTAGGGAGAGAGAGAGAGAGAGAGAGAGAGAGAGAGAGAGAGAGAGAGAGAGAGAGAGAGAGAGGAAGAGAGAGAAATAGAGAGAGCGAGAGAGAGAAAACGAGAGAAAGAGAGAGAGAGAGACAGAGAGAGAGAGAGAGAGAGAGAGAGAGAGAGAGAGAGAGGGAGATTTCAGACAAGGCCGAATGAGTAAACTCCCAAATCTCTCACTTGAACTTTACTTTTTTAACGGAACAATTGATTCCGAGCAATCCCTCTGCCGCCCCCCCCACCCCCCCCACCCCCTCCTAAGTCGCTACTGTGAGAAAGTACTGTGGACGTACTGTAACCTTTTTGTGTTGTCTCACCTAACCGCTTCCCCCGTTTGTCCACAGCACCGACATAACAAGCAGGCTGGCTAGCTAGTGCATTGGCTGTCTGGCTAATTAGCCACTTGGCTAGCTGCTTGGCCTACATACATGCGCTAGTCCCCCCCGCTTCCCTACGAGGGCGTCTCCAACCAACGCATCAAAGGGAAAGCGGAGCACCAAATGTAGGCTACGACGGCTGTGAGTTCTACAACAGCTGTGTCAGAGGCAACACCACTCCCCTTTGTAAAACTCATCTATTACAAAAGGAGAACAACCTGCTAGGGGAGAGAGTAACAAGACGGTGCACGCAT